>JAVJIF010017589.1:0-125406 GCA_038442645.1 Agave tequilana
GTTATTATTCAGAAGACAGCATCGGGACTCGTTTCGGTTATTATAATTTCTTGATCGTGTTCTAGAGCCACTAACTTCTGGTGGTCTTTATTGATTTGGTAGACCATAGGCTATGTAGCCTCCCAAGCGAGGGTCGTATTCTAGTCACTCGTGGACCTAACCTGGTGTGGGCTTCGTTGCACCCTGGTGCTTAGCATTTAGTGTTGTGTTACGCGATGGCCTCACCAAGGCTTGGCTTCGTCCGTAGCTAGTCCCTTCAGTGCTTAGCACTCTAGCCCGTTCCTCGAATTTCTTCCACCTAGCGTGTTTTCATGGATCCGCTGAATTGGGTTTTATCGCTGTATCTGAACTATCTCCATGATGCTTATGAACAATCCATTCGACCAATCTTGCAGGGTCTAGATATCTTCTACATGTTTCATCTGTAGTCGGGTTATAATTCAGAAGTCAGTATTCAGAGTTCTTCATGGCTATTCTATATTCTTGCTACGTCTTTCAGAATTAGCACGCCAGTATGCAGAAATTCCTAATTATTAGCTTCTTGATTTATACTCAGTATTATCAAGATTTCTTTACCTAGGATATTCTGTCTATTCTCGAGGAATTAGTATGTATGCGGCACATCAAGAATTCTACTAAGACTCTTTATCAAGGACAACATCATGCCATGCAGGGTTTTATATTATATTATGGACTTCAACACTACGGATTTTTATGTATTTCATCAGCATTAGTTCGCAGTCTGATTGAAGTATTATTGATTATCTCACCAAGTCAGCTCACTTTATATTATTCAGAATGGGTTAGCCTTTTGAAGTTCTGACAGTGTTCTTTTATAAGCAGACATCAGATCAGTATTATTATAGCACCGTCAGAGGATATATGTATTATATATATATATACCGCAGAAGTGCAGAGGTGCTTTAGTCCTGAGTTAGCCGTTCAGTCGATTTGGGAGAACGGCCCACAGTTATTCATATCTTGATTGGCATAATCCTCATTACTATCTTTTGTGTTCATTTACCCCTTATCGAAATTGCGAGGACGCAATTTTTTATAAGGTGGATGGAATGTAACACCCCACTCCCGAATACGTACTTAGTTGCGTATTCATATTTTTTGATCGTATTTTTTTGATTTACTTCCTATATTTGTTTTGTATTATGAGATATTTATATGATCGTTTTGCCTTGGATCTGGATTCGTGAACTCGGAGTCAGCCCTAGTCTGAATCGGGAACCCGATCTTGGAGTATTGCTCAATTGATCTTTCTGCTATTCTGATTTGACCATTTCAGTTCAAATATCGTTTTCCAATATTTTAGATTTTTCATGATTTTCTGTAATTTTCCTGAATTAAGTTGTAAATCTTTATAACCGGGTCGACCAATACCGCTGCTCGATTTTCAGATTTTTAATTATAAACGGAGTTGAAATTCTAAAAGGCTTTCTCATAACTTTTTAAAATCACATTTTCTATCTAAATACTTTTTCTGGGATTTTTCTAAATTTATCGAAATTCCACTGGATTTGGTGTCGGCCAGTATCACTGGTTGACTCCAGGAATTTTAATTTACAATTGGAATCAAATTTCTGGATTCCGCTTTCATATTACTTCTTAGAATTATATTTCTCCTTTCATGCATTTTCTGAGATTTTTCAGATTTTATCAAAATCCGGCCGATCCGTGTAGACCGGTTATCGATGGTTGACTTTAGAATTTTAGTTTAAAAATGGATTAAATCTCTAAAACTAATTTCACCCAAAAATCTTAAAATAATATTTATTATTTTGAGAATTTTTTGGAAAGCTTTCCAACCTACTTCATTTTTCGACTTTTCCGGAGTTTTCAGTATTTTCTCAGATACCGGATTTTATCCTGATATTTTATTTTTCCCCTTTTCTCATTTTCTCTCTCCTTCCTCAGACGTGAGTCTCACCAAATCTGGATTCGATCAATAAATGGCGAGATTCATTTCCGTTCTGTATTTAATGCCCTTTCAAGTCAGCTCTGACCAGTCATTACGACTTTTGTCTTTTCTGTTAAACGAAATCTCACGTTTTTCTCCTGGACGCGGCTCTTATCTCCGCATCTAGTTCATTTTGCCCAGACGCGGCCATCTTTCATGGAGACGCAAGTCTCATTGGATGAAGGCATGACAATGGCAATCTTGTAATAATTCCTTTTTCCTTTATATAAGTACTCCTTCTTCTCTCTCTTTCATTTATTCCCTTCATCCTCCTTCAAAAATTGAACCACAGCAGCAAATGGCAGCCAACAGCAGTCCATAAACGCAGCCATGGTGTCTCCTTGGCCGGCCACTCTCCCCCCTCCATCTCCACCACCTTCACCACCACTCCTCCACCTTTTCTTTCCTCCATCTCCTCCACCATTCCAACAACAACAACACCATCTCCACCATCTTCTTCTTCTCTTTTTCCACCAAGAACCCATTAACCTGCAAAGCTTCACCACAATTTCCACCACCACCTACACCACCTTGGCCACCACCAACTACGCCGTTGTTCTCCCCCCTCGGATAGCTCTTTCTAACATGCTATTACTTCGCTCTCCGAAATCTCTTTTGCAAAACTCCAAAATTCTCTTTTGAACTAGACTTGCACCATCACTAATCCTTCTTTGGGGCTTTAAGCGCCCGCCGCCGGCCACTCCGGTCGCCGGCGCCGCCGGGGAGGTCCAACCGACCAACCTCCCCCTTCCCTTCTTTCTTTCCTTCCTTCTCTTTTCTTCATTCCTTCTTTCTTTTCTTCTTTCTTTCCTTCTTTCCTTTCTTCCTTTTTCTTTTCTTTTCTTCTCTTCTCTGATTTTCCCCTCATCCTTGCGTCTCCCCCTTTTCTCTGATTCCTGCGTCCCCTCTCACTCTTTCCCTGCGTCTCTTTCTCATCTCCTGTCTCCCTCTTTCTCTTATATTTAATTGCTATACGCGGCCCACCCCCGCGTTCAAGCGATTCCTTAACGCAATCCTCGCGTTCTTGTGTTAATGTGACATGGAGCGCATGCCCGCGTCTGCCTTCTTCTTGTGTTAACGCAACGCGGAACTCACTTCCGCGTCTGCGTTCTTCTCATGTTATGGCTTAGACGCGGGTCTCGAACGCCGCGTTTGTGGCATCTACACACGCGACGCCCGCGTCTGCGACCCCCGCGTCTCCCTCTCAAACCCGCGTCCCCCTGTACACACTCTCTCTCCCTGTACACACACACACACTCTCTCTCTCCATGTACTTCTCTCTCTAGCTCTCTCTTTCTCTCTCCTCTCTCTCATTCTCTTTCTCTTTCTTGATTTCCTCCTCTCTCTATCACTTTCTGTTTAACGCGTTGACGCGTTGATTACCTGGATTCCAGAGATAAGGGATTTCACCGTGTTTTTCAGGGTTTAGGCGAGTGTTCTCGCTTTCCTTTTGACTTCCCGTTTCATCAGGTCGACTTGTATTATTCACGATTTGTGTTGTTTGGAACTGACACTTTCTGCAGATACCCTTGCCTTCGGGCCTAATCTCTGGGTACAAAACTTTGAGGTTTAAAGTCCTCTGGACTTTTTCATACTACGCCTGGTAGGCGGACCTAGCGTCAACACTTTAACTGCTTGCTCCGTTCTAGCGTAGTTACTCGTGAGCATGGCTTTCCCGTGAGCGGTAGTATGGCGTTCCTACGCTTGCTGCGACACGTGTGCCTAGCTACGCTACGAGCGGTAACCACGCCGAGCGTGATAGCATTTAGTGTTGTACATTAGCTTCACTCTAGCTTGCTTAGCTCTGCTTGATTGTGCTCAGCTATTACTCATCACTTGCCAAGTACATGCTTGATATGTTAACACTGGACATGCTATTACTTGATGCTTATCATCTACATGCTAATATAGACTCTTGTTTATATCACTTGACAACTGATGTGTCATCACCTGACACCCCGGCATGATACTACTTGACACTTGCTTCTTGCTATGACATGACTTATCACCTACCTCCCTCATATTAAAT
The DNA here is from genome assembly GCA_038442645.1 of Agave tequilana. Lineage (NCBI taxonomy): Eukaryota > Viridiplantae > Streptophyta > Magnoliopsida > Asparagales > Asparagaceae > Agave > Agave tequilana. The sequence continues at coordinate 3,999 of JAVJIF010017589.1, forward strand.
ACTTGACCTATGATTATAACATTTACGGGAATACTATACTTGTTATCCTGTATTATATATACGGTGACCTGAATCTACAGTACTCATGTACTCCTGAATTTCTGATCATGTCTTGCACATGCTATTCCCGTAAATGATAATAAATAATAAATCATAAAAGGAACTACTTGCATCGGGTCGGGGGAAACTTGCGGCTATCAATATATGTTCGTGTTTATAGTGGTACTAGGTATATTGTGCAACTAAAACTTCCGGTCTAACCTGTGGGCCTCCAGGCGACCGAGGGGAGCGATGGCTCCCTCCTTCCTGGTACTATCTTGATAAAGGGCATTCTATAAGACCCTCCTGATCGCCTTGCGGCAGTTTCCGTCCACCAGCAACGGAACAATCCTGGGCCGTAGTCCCGGGTATGTACGAGACCCACTGTAAACATTGTTCGTTGATACCCCATGGTTTCCAATAACAACCTTGCTTTACTCAGATGTGGATATATGTGTGCTGGGACGCTAGTTCACATTCTAGACATCAGGATAAGACGAGTAATAATAATAATAAAAGATGCCAACTATGGATCCGTAGTATGCTTTGCCATGTTTGCCTGTATCGGGTTTTACTTCAGATTCCGATTTTATGATTTTATACTATACTGTTCATATCCTGCCTTTCCACTTGTATTCTATTCCAACAGTCTCCTGCTTTTATCTTATCAATCATGAGTATTTCTTGCTTGATATCATTTGCTGTATATCTACTTGCTCCCGCGTGCTTGTGCTCACGACACGGTTTTCAATGCATATTTATGACTTGGATTTATCGATACACATGTGCTTATCTCAGCACGCCATCTGGCTTTCGCATCAGCACTCGCCGGGGAGTTCTGACTCCTGACTCCTCTGATCCTCATGTCCAGGTCTTGAAGCTTAGAGCATGTGGATTCTCCTAGTTGCTGATCAGAGTGGCGCAGCGGTAGCGTGGATCTTCAGCAGACCGTCCAGAGCCTTATCCTTCCAAGCCCCCCTGTTCGGCTCTAGAGTTCTTCTGCTATGACTCTGAGCCACCTTTTGTAGTTTTTATACTTGTACCATCCTTTGTATTCTCGCAATTGTGCCATATTGGTTATGTAATATTCTTGTAATATTTATCATATCTAGTGATAACCTTGTAATTGTACTCATATGTTGGAATGTATATGCACCACATGCTTCCGTACTCTGATTCTTGCCTGTACTGATGCTTAGCGTATATACGTGAGGGTATTTCTGACCTGCGTATATACGTCGCAGTAACATCTCCGTACCTGCCGGATCAAGGCGTTACATTACTGTCGTTCCTTTAATTTTTCTTATGTTACTTGTTATTGCTTGTACCTGCATGCCTGAACCACATCACTTGATCATGTACACGTGTGCCTGATATGCACGCCACTTGGCTTTATCATATGTACTAACTCGCGGATTGCATCTGACAACCCTATATTCTCATGTCCAGATTCTAAAGACCGGACCTGGTGGCCTTACTGTAGCTGATCAGAGCGCGCAGCGTATTCTTCCGTGATGATCGGATTGAGTCAGCAGAAGATTGGACATCACCGTAACTCTTCCTCCCAGTTTCCCTCCTGTTTGGCTCCCGAGGCCCTCTTGCTGCTCGTGAGTACCTCTTAGCTTTTGTATATCTCTTCATGTATTGTACTTTTGTATTTTTTTTTGTGATGATAATATTCCTGTAATATTGTGTCACTCTCTGTGATAACCATATACTTGTACTTTTCTATTGGAATATATTACCACTGTGCTTCTGCACTTTGATTCTTACCTGTACTGATGCTTAGCATATATACGTAAGGGTATTTTTGCCTGCGTATATACATCGCAGTGACGTCTCCGTACCCGCGGGATCGGGGCGTCATATAGCCTCTAAAAATATGCCGTGAGTGAGTCTTTGGGAATCGCTAGTCAAGTCTAGTGTTTTTCGTACATCGTGAAATCGATGTTGAACTGCTACATAATACACCTCTTGGTGCATAGGGCAAATTTAATTTAAAAATTCCACAAGCAAAGAAATTTTAATGTCACTTGAGCAGGCTCTGTTGGGCTATCGTAATTGGTCGTAATTCATAAATCGTAATTGGTAAACTCTTTTATGGTTGTAAATGAGTTACACGCATGAAAGTTTTATGGTGTTTAGTTGATATGTAAAGTTGTTGTTGGTTTCTGGAATCAATCTGACAACTAATCAATATCACTGAAATATCAACAATCTAATTGGCCAGGTCGGTAAATATCAGGTGGGAGTTTTCCGTTCAATAGAACGTTCCTTAATTTAAGAACCACCTTTCAATTTCCTTCCTTGGTTAAACACACAATTAGACTGGTATAAATCATCTCAATATACTGAATATCAGTGCATCCCCTATATAAGAAATTAATTCACTTATACGTACTTAGAGTGAGGTACGCTTAGAGCGAATCTCCTTAAGACAATTACGTCCCCCGCACCGGTGCTAAGGGGTTACTGGACGCTAGTCTCCCAAGATACAACACTCCTTTACGGTATTTGGATAGCACTACCAAATCACCGTACGGTCGAACCGTAGTTACCAGTACCTTCACAGGATTGTTGAAGCAGCGGGACAAATAAATTTCGGGAGAATATTTGCATTTACTTTGGAGGAGCACCCACTGTAGAGGAAGAAGGAAGGTTGAAGAATATTCTTCTTCAAAAGTCCCAGATTCAGACAACAATTCTATTAAAGAATCTGTTGAATTTTCTGAGCCCTCTTTCAGAACGAATTTTTGCAGAATTCCCTTTGAAAGTCACTTCAACTGAGAGAGAGAGAGAGAATCTCCTTTAGAAGTCTTGCTATTGGTGTTGTAGGTGTTGTGTTTAATTGAGAATTCAGAGCGCTATTTATAGCGCTCCGGGAGGGCCAACGGGTCCGAACCCAACGAAAAGTTGCAACGGTTCGGTCTGAACCGTAGCAATGGTTCGACCTAACCACCGCAACTGTTGGCTGTCCAACTGCCGCAGAGCGGGTCCGTTGGCGGGGCAGTTCGGATCCAGATAGCGGAGCGGGTCTGCTCCCGTAACCATACCCGTGAGACCCAGTTCAAAAAGAATCAGGCCGGGTAGGGAACCCGAACCCAGACCCAAGCCCGAGCCCGGCCCGGCACTGGCGCCGTGCCGCCGCCGCCAGCGGCGGCGCGCGCGCATGTGCGGGCATGGTTCCCTCCCAATCGCGCGCGAAAACTCCAAGTACCCATAGGGCACACCCTTTGTTCTCAATTTTCTCTATTTAAACACTACAAACTTCCATCCCATGGCCAATGTGGGACTAAATGCTTTTAGCTACCTTTAGTCCCATTTTGGCTTTGAATTAGGCAATCTTTAGACTTGAATATCTCATTCATTCGAAGTCGGAATTGAACATGTGAATATACCACGTTCATCCCCATTGGAAAGAGAACACACTCCAACCATCATCCAATTGATTCGATCAACGGATCTCACCGTAATTCAATTCAAAGATTCACATATATATTCTTCATATTCCAACAATCCCCCACAATGAATGGAGATTCAAGGAATTGACACACAAAGAGACTGACTCTATTGTGAAAGGTACTTTAGAAAAGAAACTGCATCAGGATAGTGAACTAGGTCTTGAACCTTCCATAGCGAAAGTTTTATCGGACTTACTGGCTAATCAGTGAACTAGGTCTTGAACTGTTAGCCGTTAGTGTGAGCCAAGTCAACAAGTTTCACACAGTGACTTTCCAAATCGACTTTGGTTTTCGGTTGTATCCATTTTGGCCCTGGACATTCTTGGTTTCAGAGAGTATCTTTAGGGAATAACAACCTCCATAGAAATTCCCAAGAGCCGACCCAACTCCATACTCACATAGGTGATCGTCTTATTAAGAGTAGTCTACTCTACTCCACTTGTTTAGTAACAAGATATAGGCATCATTAAAAGCGTTAAGCTTATCCTTAATGTACTTGTAGAAAAACACTTATGTGCACCTTAGGAATGGATTGGAGTCAAGTTCCCAAGTGCTTACTTACTGAGTCAATCATAACTAGTTTTTCCTCTTGAACTTAGTCCGTGGGATCTCCAGTCGCTAGGTGAGGTTTCCATTAAGCTGACTCGGTAAGCTTAGGCTTTTAGACCCGTTCCCCTCGATGCGCAGTTTATACGCTCTCCACTTAAACCTTTAGTAAGCGGATCCGCTAAATTATCTTTTGACGAGACAAAGTCAATAGAGATAATTCCATTTGAGAGCAACTGCTTCACAGTATTATGTCTACGACGAATATGTCTAGACTTACCGTTGTATATAACATTTTGTGCCCTAGATATAGCTGCTTGATTATCGCAGTGTATACATATAGCGGGCACTGGCTTTTGCCATAATGGTATATCTTTCAAAAATTGTCGAAGCCATTCTGCTTCTTCTCCAGCCTTATCTAAGGCTATGAATTCCGATTCCATAGTGGAACGGGCAATACATATTTGCTTGGAAGATTTCTAGGATACCGCTGCTCCTCCTAGAGTAAATACGTATCCGCTAGTTGATTTTGATTCCTCAGAATCTGCAATCCAATTAGCATCACTGTATCCTTCAAGTACAGGTGGATACTGTCCATATCTCAAGGCATATTCCTTGGTATGTGATACGTAACCCAATACTCGTAGTAGAGCGTTCCAATGTTGATCACTAGGATTGCTAGTGTATCTGCTTAACTTGCTTACAACGTAAGCAATATCGGGTCTAGTGCAATTCATCAAATACATTAAACTTCCGATAACCTGAGAATACTCCAACTCGCGTATTCCAGTTCCTATATTCTTATGAAGGTGGACGTGTGGGAGAAAAGAATTTATATTCTCTTTTATCCCATGATCCTTGAATCTTTCTATCATCTTATCCACGTAGTGAGATTGAGATAGACTGATTCCATCTGGTGTTCTGGTGATTTTAATTCTTTAAATTACATCAGCAACCCCCAGATCCTTCATGTCAAAACTGTTGGATAACATTCTTTTAGTGGATTTAATAATTTCAATATTAGTCCCAAGTATCAACATGTCGTCTACATAAAGACAAACAATGATACATGCATTTCCAACTGTTTTAGTGTAAACATACTTATCGCATTCATTGATAGTAAATCCATCTTTGATCATGACACTATCAAATTTCTCATGCCATTGTTTTGGAGCCTGCTTTAGACCGTATAAGGATTTTATCAATTTACACACTTTGTGTTCTTGGCCCTTGACTATAAATCCTTCAGGTTGCTCCATATATATCTCTTCATTTAATTCACCATTTAAGAATGCAGTCTTGACATCCATTTGATGGATATCTAAGTTATGCAATACTGTAATTGCAATCAACATCTGAATGGATGTTATTCTTGTTACTGGTGAATAAGTATCGAAGTAGTCAAGTCCTTCTTTTTGTTGATAACCCTTGGCTACTAATCTAGCCTTGTACTTATCGATAGATCCATCGGGTTTTAATTTTCTTTTGAAAATCCACTTACACCCAATTGGTTTACTGCCAGGAGGCAAGTTTGCCAATTCCCAAGTATGATTACTTAGTATGGATTCTATTTCGCTATTTATAGCTTCTTTCCACATTTGTGCTTCTGGGGTTGACATAGCCTCTTTAAATGTTTGTGGCTCGCTTTCAATAGCATATGCTATGAAATCTGAACCAAAAGATTTTGAGATTCTAGATCTCTGACTTCTTCTTGGTTCAGTTTTCGCATTAACAGTCGGTTCCTCGAGGCTTTCGTCCTTGAACGCCATCTCATGTGTTCTTTTCCCAGAAGTTTTATCTGTTTTCCGTTTATATAGAAAATATCTTCAAAGAACACATCATCTCTAGATTCGATAACATGTTTACATGAATATCTGGTATTTTTGATTTATGAACCAGAAATCTGTAGGCACTACTATTCAAGGCATAGCCTATGGATATGCAGTCCATAGTTTTTGCTCCCAACTTAGTCTTTTTAGGTAATGGTGCTAGCACCTTCGCAAGGCACCCCCACATTTTGAGGTAATGGTAGGAAGGTGTCCTTCCATGCCATAACTCAAATGGTATAAGACCAAGTTTCTTGTGGGGTACTTTATTTAGAATATAATTTGCAGTTAATAGAGCTTCCCCCCACAAGTTCTGCGGAGCTCCAGAACTTACGAGCATGGAATTGACCATCTCCTTCAAAGTTTTGTTCTTCCGTTCAGCAATTCCATTTTGCTGAGGAGTATATGGTGCTGTTGTTTTATGGATTATACCAAATTTAGCACATAACTCACTAAAATCATTTGATTTATATTCTCCGCCTCTATCGGATTTTAGAATCTTGATATTCTTATTGAGTTGATTCTCAACTTCGGCTTTATATGTTATAAACATATTCATTGCCTCATCCTTACTGTTTAAAAGATACACATAACAGTATCTTGTACAGTCATCAATAAAAGTAATAAAATACTTTTTACCGCCTCTAGTTGGCATAAACTTCAAGTCACACAGATCGCTATGAATTAACCCTAAAGATTCTGTATTTCGATCTATTGAGTGAAATGAATTTTTCGCCAACTTGGCCTCAACACAAATCTCACACTTGCGAATTTCTTCCAAGTTGAGTTTAGGAATATATCCTAGATTAGACAAGTTCTTTAATGACTTGTAATTTACATGCCCTAATCTAGCATGCCATAAAATAGGAGACTCAAGCAAATAAACAGAAGATTTTCCTTTATTTATAAGCTTCGGGTACAAATACAAAGACTTTTTATCTACCACTGCAACATTGGCTTTAAAAAGTCCGTCAACAAGATACCCTTTTCCACATACATCCCTCCCTTAGTAAGTACAAATTTATCCGATTCAAAAACCATTCTAAATCATTTCTTACTAAGTATTGATCCAGAGATCAAATTCTTGCGGATATCTAGAACATGTAGCACATCGTTCAGAGTAAGCTCTTTTCCAGATGTCCACTTCAGGATGATCTTGCCTTTTCCTTCAACCTTTGAGACGGCCGAGTTTCCCATGAATAGTTGCTCATCTTGCTCTAGTATTTGATATTCAGAGAATAATAATTTCTCAGAGCAGATGCGCCGAGTAGCCCCAGTGTCTACCCACCAATCCTTATTGTTGGTTGTCAGATTCACCTCTGACACCACAGCTGAAAGGCTTGGCGACTCATGGTCGGTCAAGTTTGCCTGTGGATGGCTTTTCTTGTTCTTTTTGAGACGACTGCGACATTTATTCGCCTTATGCCCTTCTTCGTTACAGATGTAGCAGGTTCCTTGAAGCGCATGTTCTTGCCTTCTTGGACCTTGCCTTTGTACCCCTGGGAAGTCTTCTTCCGCTTTAAGCCTTTGGAAGTAGACGCTTTCCCCTTTGAGTCTTCGATCACATTGACTTTTGCTTCATAGGAGTTCTTACTGCTCCTTTTCTCGGACTTTCTGTTGTCCTCCTCGATTCGAAGCCTCACAATGAGATCTTCCAACTTCAGCTCCTTTCGCTTGTGCTTCAGGTAGTTCTTGAAATCTCTCCACGCAGGTGGGAGTTTCTCCACGATAGTAGCAACCTGAAAGGTTTCAGGTAGAATCATACCTTCAGCTTTTATCTCGTGCAAGATAAGTTGGAACTCTTGTACCTGACTGATTACAGTCTTGCTGTCCACCATTTTGTACTCTAGAAATCATCCTACGACGAACTTCTTGGTACCAGCATCCTCAGTCTTGTACTTCTTGTCAAGACTGGCCCATAACTTCTTTGCCGTTGTGATGGGACTGTAGACATTGTAAAGAGAGTCATCCAGTCCATTTAAAATATAATTTCGGCAAAGGAGTCACATTGAGTCCATGCATCAGTTCCGGGCTCTGGTGGATCTTCTTGCAGGAATCTGGCCAGATGAAGAGTGGTCAAGTAGAAGAGTATCTTCTGTTGCCACCTCTTGAATTCTGTGCCGTCAAATTTTCCTGGCTTCTCCGGCTTCGGGTTAGGAAGTGGAGTTGGCATCAAAGCTTGTAGCTGCATGTTTGGTGTCTTACTAGAGCTATCTTGATTAGTCTCAGATATTTTCTGCAAATTCAAGCAGACTGGAAGTAAGAAACTTCAATATATAATTGTCTTAAGATTGTTGGTTTCTGAAATCAATCTGACAACTAATCAATATCACTGAAATATCAACAATCTAATTGTCCAGGTCAGTAAATATCAGGTAGGAGGTTTTCCGTTCAATAGAACGTTCCTTAATTTAAGAACCACCTTTCAATTTCCTTCCTTGGTTATACACCAATTAGACTGGTATAAATCGGTCTCAATATACTGAATATCAGTATATCCCCTGTATAAAGAAATTAATTCACTTATACAGTACTTGGAGTGAGGTACGCTTAGAGCGAATCTCCTTAAGACAATTACGTCCCCGCACCGTGCTAACGGGTTACTGGACGCTGGTCTCCCAAGATACAACACTCCTTCACGGTATTTGGATAGCACTACCAAATCACCGTACGGTCGAACCGTAGTTAACCAGTACCTTCATAGGATTGTTGAAGCAGCGGGACAAAGACAAATTTCGGGAGAATATTTGCCTTTACTTTGGAGGAGCACCCACTGTAGAGGAAGAAGGAAGGTTGAAGAATATTCTTCTTCAGAAGTCCCACATTCAGACAACAATTCTATTAAAGAATCTGTTGAATTTTCTGAGCCCTCTTTCAGAACGAATTTTTGCAGAATCTCTTTTGGAAGTCGCTTTGAAAACCGAGTTATTGATTTTCCACTTCCATTTGGAAGTCACTTCAAGACTGAGAGAGAGAGAATCTCCTTTAGAAGTCCTGCTGGTGTTGTGTTTAATTGAGAATTCGGAGCGCTATTTATAGTGCTCCGGGAGGGGCCAACGAGTCCGAACCCAACGAAAAGTTTTTTATATGACCGCAACCATGATCGCTATCCTATGTGAGGACTGTGACTATAGTCACAGTTTTTTATTAGAAGATTACGATTATGGTCACAATACGTTTATTAATTGAAAATTAGGGCCCTTTGTAAAGACTGTGATCATCGTCGCAGTCCCAATATAAGCTGAAAATTGTGTTTTCGTAAGGACTGTGATCATGGTCGCAGTCCTAATAAAAATTAAAAAAAAATGACATTTTGTGAGGATTGTGATCTTGGTTGCGGTCATATAAAGACTTAACTAGAAACATGTCATAATAACGAGAATTGCGATCATGGTCGCAATCCTATAAAGACTAAAAATAAGACATTTTTGTGAGAAATGCAATGATGATTGAGTTCCTATAAAGACTCAAAAACATGACATTTTGTGATGGACTGCGATCATGGTCATAGTCGTAAAAAATAGTGCATTTTTGTGAGGACTGCAATCATGGTCGCATTCCTCAGAAATAGGGGGTACCAACAGTCCGCATTTTCAAAGTGATTATTACGGGGCATTTGTGTCTTTCACCACTGAGGAGTGCTTCTGCGCTTGATACGTGGGCACACCTGATTGGTTTAAAAAAAAAGGTGGCTGAAACGAATAAAATTATGAAGTTGAGTTTTTTTAATTACGATTTGACATAAGGAGTTGTAGCGAAATCCCTCTATAAGTCTCACATTGAGCACTTGTTCACCATTTATGAAAATTATACAGTGATGAAAACTTTTTTTCATAAGAATTTTTCACTCTTGGTGCATGCGTCTTTCCTTGTCACAATTTCCAAAGAGGCTTTTTCACTCTCTCATGTACGTGCAACAACAAACATGTGCACGTACAAAACAGTAATGATTTCCAAACCTTAGTCTGTCGATCATGGGACGTGGTTACAAGATGGCCAAGCAAGAGAGCGCCCATTCTCTCTCTTCCCTCCCCATTTACTTAGTTCAAAATCGGCTGATACAGATAAGAAAGCAAATAAAGCCGGCTGTATCTCGTTCTAACGCCATCGAACCCTAAAGGATACCTTTAAGTGGGATAGAACACTCGAATCCAGAGCAAAGAATAAACAACTCAAATTCGCTTGCAATTGAAAGGGAAACTCAATTTTTATTGATTATCAAAAGTTGAATTAAAAGTTGAATAATAAAAATAAAAATACAATGGCCTTATATTAGCAAATAAAGAAGAATACTAATCTAAGTAGAAAATCTAATTAAACAAAAGAAAAATGAAACAAATTAGAGTCCAAATCAAGCTTGAAAACCAAATCCTATTTAGAGTCGGAAAAGTTGAGATACCCAGGCTGTCGACAATAGAAAGACCCATGTCCACAGACTGTATAGTCCCAACTCTTCTTAATTTATCCGCGTAGTAATGGCTATACGGGTCGATCAATAGGGAAGGATGCGATGGAATCTTTTCGGAACGGATTCTCTAACAAATAGCTTGAAAAAAAGAATATTGATTGTACGAAAAAAATTTAATTAAGCTAAAGAGATTATAGTCTACTAATCATCTACCACAACCAAGTATTAGTCTAAGAGGGAAGAACATCATATTGAAGCCATAAAAATCTACCCTAGGATTTTTATGAGAATCAAGTAAGATGAGTAAAAATATTGTAAACTCATATTAGAGTACAATAATTATAGTAAAACTTAAGTTCATCCCACTTTCTAAGCATAGCATAAGAAAAGTCATTTAAACCTAACAAGATGCTATCAAAGTTTCTAAATATGAACTAAGAATAATCATGAAAAAGTGCAACCCTAAATTAATTCAACTTAATTAATTATTCATCTTCAAGAATTATCAACTTAATCCTAGGGTTTCTAACAAGCATGGATTTCATTCAGTTCATCTTTTAGACTAAACTTAGTTGATCGAGAGATTAGCAAATTACAAGTTAAATTAGTTATTCATATTTTTTTATTTAAACAAGATTTATTATGAAAAAGAAAGTTGTATCAACAAGAAAAGAAGAAAACAAAATAAAAGAAATTAAAGTAATAAAAACTAAATTAAAGAACAAGAGAGATGAAAAGAATAATGAATCTTTATTAATGGATGTCACCGACCAATAACACGTTCTTCATTTTCTTCAAAAATCTTCTTCTCCAAATAGTAAGCAAAATAATACAAAGAAATTCGGAAAATAAAATGGCTATACAAATAATCCTATACTCAATCTCTGAGATGCCTCTCCTATGTTGCTCTTTAAGGGTATTTATAGGCAGATTTGAGAAGTAGAGTCCCAGTACAATTCCTCCACCAAAACGCTGCACCAACCAACTTCAAAAGCCGTGTTTTCGCTGCAAAAACGCGGAGTCTGGCCATGCGCTTTGGTGTGCGGCTTCCTCTGGTCCGTCCATCTGGTAATCTATCCTCGGAATCTTCAGTTTATTTATGGATTTTGAAATACGACGATCTCTTAGATAACTTGGAGATCAATTTATCTTTAAATCTGAATTAAATTCATCTTTTCTCCCATTTATCTTCATCTTATGGTGAAAGCAACCTGATTTAGATAGAAGTCTACCTCTATCTTTAATTAGGATGAGGATTCATCTTATTCTATCCTTCTCCTCATCTAAATTTTAAATTAAATTAATTTAAAACCCAAATTTAAATTAGATAGAAAAGATGCTTCCTTTATCTTCCAAACTAATCTTTATTTTATAATTCTTGTGGGCTTTTGGGCTTCTTTTGGGCTTTCTCTTAGATTATAGAGGCATGCACATCACTAAATAATAAATGAATTAAATAGTATTATTTAACAAAATTAAACATGAAAATGTGAATAATAATATGCATTATTGATGGCCAATCACTCCCTCACAATTATCTTTTTGCTCGTCCTCGAGTAAAAATAAAAAAATAAAAAACTAATCTAACTATCCTAATTCACTTTCGTAGATATCACGATTGCACTTAGCACGTGCAACAAGGCGTTAAACTTCTAGGTTACCATTGGAGAAGAGAAATTGAATTGAAATAAAGAAAAAGTCAAAATTAGAAAGTTCTTAGTCTTTTCTCAATTTATCCGCATAGCAAGGGCTAGACGGGTCGATCCACAGGAAAAGATACGATGGAAGCTTTTCAGAATGAATTCTCTAACAAATAGGTTGGAAAAAAGAATATTAATTGTATGAAAAGATTTTAATTAAGTTAAAGAGATTATAATCTACTAATCATCTACCACAATCAAGTATTAGCTTAAAAGGGAAGAACATCATATTGACGCCATAAAAATCTACCCTGGAATTTTGATTGAGAATCAAATAAGATGAGTAAAAATATTGTAAACCCTAATAAGAGTATACTAATTATAATTAAACTTTACTTCATCCTAGTTTCTAAGCATAACATAAGAAAAATATTTTAAACCTAATAAGATGCTATCAAAGTTTTTAAATATGAACTAAGAATAATCATGAAAAAGTGTAACCCTAAATTAATTCAACTTAATTAATTATTTATCTTCAAGAATTATCAATTTAATCCCAGTGTTTCTAACAAGCATGGATTTCAATCAGTTCATCTTTTAGACTAAACTTAGGTGATCGAGTGATTAGCAAACTACAAGTTAAATTAGTTATTCATTTTTTTATTTAAACAAGATTTATCATGAAGAAAGAAAGTTGCATCAACAAGAAAAGAAGAAAACAAAACAAAAAAACAAAAACAATAAAAACTAAATTAAAAAACAAGAGAGATGACAAGAATAATGTACCTTTACTATGGATGTCACCGGCTTACTACAAGTTCTTCCTCTTCTTCAAAATCTTCTTCTCCAAATAGTAAGTAAAATAATACAAAGAAATTCAGAAAATAAAATGGATATACAAATAATCTTATACATAATCTCTGAGATGTCTCTTCTCTGTTGCTCTTTAGGGATATTTATAGGCAGATTTGAGAAGTAGAGTCCCAGTATAACTCTTCCACCAAAACGTTCCACCAACCGACTCCAAAGGGTCGCGAAAACGCGACTTTTGTCGCATTTCTGCGGCAAAATCATGGAGTCTGGCTGTGCGCTTTGGTGCGTGGCTTCCTCTGGTCTCTCCATCTGATAATCTATCCTCGGAATCTTCAGTTTATCTTGTATGATCTATATTCAAGCAACACAAACACTAGAGGGGGGTGAATAGTGTTTATAAATTTTTAAATAAAACTACTTGTAGGAAATAAAAATTCACAAGATAAAACTCAGAAAAATGCAAACGCAAAGACAAGAGATTTATTCTGACTCGGTCCTTGTGACCTACGTCCAGTCCCCAAGCAATCCGCTTGAGATTTTTCTTTCCTTATTTGGATACACTCAAAACCAATATCTTGTACACCACTTGACAAACCACCCTTTGTCAAATGTGTACAACTCCTCTTAAGACAAACACCTTGTACAACTTCTCTTCTACACCAAGAAGACGCCCTTGTACAATGCTCCTCTTTGAATGATTACAATTGATCCTATAAGCCTTGAATCTGTATGTGATTGTGGACAAAGTCTCTTATAGGTGGAGTCTCAGAAATCTTCACTGTAGAGTAGGAATTTGAATGAAGAACTGAAAGTGAGAACAAGTTTTCAGAAAACAGATTTTTTGAACAGAGTTTTTGGGTAGAAAACTTGTATTTTGAATTGGTGTTTTTAGCCTAGTATAACATCTCTATTTATAGCTGAAATCTATGGTCAGTTAGGGTAGTTATCAGGACAAATTTGAATATAGAAACGTTGGATAAAACACCAGAAAACAAAAACTGTCTAACAGTCAGAAACTGCCATTAGTCGACTAGGGGTTGGGGGTTAGTCGACTAGGGTAGGCAAGTCGACTAGGTCAAGATTAAAACAAAGGACAAGTTTCTGGAAACTGAAACTAGTCGACCAGAACAATATGATTAGTCGACTAGGTCATGTATTAGTCGACTGTAAGGACTGTCAAGTCGACTAATAGTGCATGCAAGTTAGAAACAGAGAGTTGATATCTTCGTAGGATAAACGTTAGTCGACTATAGAAAATGTCAAGTCGATTATACTTCGTATAAGTCGACTACAAATTGGTATAAGTCGACTAATAAGGTTATGATGTGTGTGTGTTTCAAGGCTTTTAACATACTATTAAATATTACAAAACACAACCATAGCCACTCTCTTTGGGAAGTCTTGATCATGTAGAACTCTTGAATAAGCTTGTAAGATAGAGCTCCAATGATATGTCTTCACAAATGTATCATCAAAAGCAAGTTCCAACATATCTATGGATTTTGAAATACGACGATCTCTTAGATAACTTGGAGATTAAGTTATTTTTAAATCTGAATTAAATTCATCGTTTCTCCCCTTTATTTTCATCTTGTGGTGCAAGCAACCAGATTTAAATATAAGTCCACCTCTATCTTTAATTAGAATGAGGATTCATCTTATTCTATACTTCTCCTCCTCTAGATTTTAAATTAAATTAATCTAAAACTCAAATTTAAATGAGATAGAAAAGATGCTTCCTTTATCTTCCCAATTAATCTTTATTTTTATAATTCTTGTGGGCTTTTGGGCTTCTTTTGGACTTTCTCGTGGATTATGGAGGCCTGCACATCACTAAATAATAAATGAATTAAATAGGAATGCTTAACAAAATTAAGCATGAAAATGTGAATAATAATATGCATTACTGATGACCAATCACTGCTGCAGTCATTGTTGTGCGGCTGATGTAGAGGTGTTGGTCGACTGATGGGCTGGCGGTCGGTTAACCGTTATGGAACTCGACTAAACTCCTGCACCACTTATTGACTCTTCCGTCATAGCTAAATCACATCGTGATTCTAAGCGATAGAATTCCTCTATACATGCCGTGACAATCCTCGTATCTTGCCAACAATGTTCAAATTGATTGTAAAAATTTGTTGATTGTCGGGTGGAAGCAATCTACCTTGAAGTAGTTGTTTCATGTGCCTCCACGTCATCACGGGTGGATTGCCTTGATATCTCCTTATGATTTGTAATTGATCCCACCATGCGGCCGCTCTTCCTTTGAGCTTGTACGCCACAAATGTGATTTACTCCTCTATGGGAACATAAGCCATGTCAAAAAAACTTATCCACCTCAGGATGGATTCAATATCAAGGTTTCCACTAAGGGCCTATTTGATTATCTTAATTGACCGTAAGTCGTAATTATAAGTGGTAAACTCGTCTACAGTTATAAATGAGTTACATGCAAATAAGTTTTAGGTATTTGGTTGGTAATGTAAAATTATAAGTGGGAAAGTGTATTGTATTTTACGGTATTTGATTGTCATAATGTGTAAGTCGTAAGTGATAAAGTTAATTAAAAAAATTAACTGTTTGGAGATTTAAAATTATTTAAAAATGCCAATAAATACTAAAAACAGTAAATATTAATAATATATAATTATTTAATGAATTAAATAATTAAAATTAAATTAAATATATTTAAAAATAATACAACAAAATAAGTAACTAAAATATTTTAAAATATTTAAATATTAAAAATATAAAAATTAAATATATTAAGTATTAAATAATTATGTATTAAATAAATAAATATAGTTAAATATTAAAAAATATTTTAAAATGCCAATAAAAATAATAAAAAATGCCAATAACTACTAAAAATAGTAAATATAAATATATAACATATTAATAATTAAATAATTAAAAATAAGTTAAAAATATTAAAAATATAACATATTATATGTTAAATAATTAAAAATAAATTTAATATAATAAAAATATAACATATAAAATAATAAATAATTAAAACACTAAAAACTAGTAAATATTAAAAATTAAAAATTAAATATATTAAATATTAAATGCATAAAAATATTAAATTAATAATAAAAACTTTAATCTAATAATATATTTAATCTAATAATTAAAAAGAATTTCTCATAATTTAAAAAAGTAATATAATAATAAAAATTATTAATCAAATTACAATTAACTGTCTGCAATACAGATTTACATGATCACTAAATTAACCATATATGTTGCAAGTGGACTGTAAGTGAGATTTGCATGACCACAAAATTAACTGTTTGTATTGCAAATTGATCGTAAGTGAGATGCAAGTGCATTTTACGACTTACGACGAAACAAACACCGTAAGTGATAAAAACACGTAAGTCACTTGCGACTTACGATTTTTTTACGACGAAACAAACAAGCCCTAAAAAAGAAAACTCAACTTTCATCCTATACTCATTAGAACTTGGTACCCTCCTTCCATACTATGATTAGGATAAGAAAATTTGTCTCCCCTGTTAGTATTAGGAAATCCGCCTCTCCAGTTTGGGTCAGGATTAGCGAATCTCTTCGTCTTCCATAGGCCGTCCACTAATCTTCATATTCGTCCTCAAAATCATTGTATTGATAGTTAGGATTGTCCAATTCTTTCTTGTCGGAGAATTCATCAAATTGGGGATTTCATAGAGGATGTTTCGACGGTGGATGATGTGGTGGCAGTTGATAAGGAGGTGATTGATTTGATGGTGGTTGTAATGGAGGTGACTGATGTGGGGGTGATTGTTGTGGTGGATGTAAGGGTGAAGGTGATGGTGGAAGATTAGTTGATGGATGATCCCATCTACTTCAATATGTACCATCGATTAGATTTTGATCATCGATCTTGATGGATAATCTCTTGAGCTCTTGGACCACGCTGTCCAAAGTTGACTCAATAGCGTTGTTTTTCTTTCAACAGTACCCATCCTTATAGAAAGGCTTTGCAATCCATCGACGTTACTTACCATTGCTAGAAAGTAGCCGAAACTTTGATACCACTTTACGCACGCAAGGAAGCAAACAACGTCTTCTAGATCTAGTTTTAATGCCAACAAACCCTAAATGATACCTTTAGGTAGGATGGAACACTCGAATCCACGAATAAAGGATAAACAACTCGAATTTACGAGCAATTGAAAAAAGAAAATCAATTTTTATTGATTATCAAAAGTTGAATAATTAAAACAAAGATACAACAACCTTATATAGGCAAATAAAGAAGAATATTGATCTAAGTAGGAAACCTAATTAAACAAAAGAAAAAATGAAACAAATTGGAGTCCAAATCAAACCGAAAAACCTAATCATGTTTAGAGTTGAATATGCTGACCCGACCAAGCCTGTCGACAACAAAGAGACCCATGTCGACAGATTGTATGGTCTCAACTCTCGGATTAGCTTGTTGAAGTCATTTTTCGATAGCTAGTTTAGCATGTCTGTCAACAGCTGAACTTTAGTTTGTTGACAGCTAATTGAAGCTGTCGACAGTTCTACCTTTATTTCTGCTTTGATCTCCTACATCATCGGCCATGTGACCCCTAATCGACCGGTGGTCTGCCCATCGCTCCTCCACGCAAAAATATCCCTGATGTAGAATTCTGCTAATATCTTTTGAAATTTAATCAAATATCTCACACAATCAAGAGCAAGCAAAGACCCAAAGGATCCTACTTCTTTTGGGTCTATTCATGGGATTTGCTGTGCTTGACAATATCTCAAAATAATAACATGAATCTGACCAACCTTTAGCCCGACATTCTGGATAAGCTAACTTGTTGGGGAAAACAGAAGTCAGTCTAATAGAGAGGGTGATCATTAATCCCTCAACTCAGAGAGATGTTATAATAAATGTGACACAATATGCTTGAAGATTTCTGTACTCTTTAGATGCTTCTTTAATTCTCCCCCAGTGGCATTCATCGACAAAAGCTTGATAACTCAATTCCTCGCTATCAAGATTTAGATGAACATGGAGACAATTCAAGTTAATTATACGCGCATGCGTCAAATGTAGTTCTTATATTTCTTATTCAGTGGCGGAGTCAGGATATTTCACAAGTAAGAACGAAAAATACAATAATAATGCATAGAATGGATAATCTTAAACTTTGAATTCTCAGACCTAGATCAACAGGAAGATTAATCAAATCTCCCCCCAACACGACTTTGCTTTGAGGGAAATTATTGTCATCATTTTCTTGTGTTGGTAATATTTGCTTGGCTAGTAAACTTATGATAAGAAACTTATCCAATGTTTATGAAAGAGAAATGACCAAGTGAGACATTAGATGTTATGTCTAGTTAAATTGTGAAGTTTTCCTTGCATGATTTTGGTACCAAGTTACGTGATAGTTATATTCTACTTGAATTTCCCAAAAGGCACAAAAGCTTTAGCTCTAATTTAGTATCCGACATAGAGTTATTTCAGTGGTCCAACTCACATTGCTACAAATAGTTTGCAATTTTAACATATTCAACATTTGTGTCCAGGCTCTAGAGAACGCAAAAAATGGATACATAAAATAAATAAATATGTTTGAAATTTACATTTACACAGGATTATGGTTATATGATAAACATTCTCACAAGTGGTAATTTGTGGTGGAGATTTTTCGTTGCAAGTGATCAGATGGTCGATCAACACCACAAGTGAGAATATGGGTGTGTGTGAGTGCGAGATAATAAACGCAACGCATGAAATAGATGGAGACACAATAATTTTTTTATGGAAACCCAAATAGGGAAAAATCATGAGGAAGGGAGGGAGGAAGATTCATTGGCATGTATTGGTAACTCTTTGAGTTAGGATTGAATGGAAGGAAAAAAAGGTCGGCCCCCTCTTCGCTGAGGGGAAGGTCTATTTGTACTAAATTGTTGGCCTGGAGGAGAATGGAGCGCTGGCATAATTTGCGTAACGTCATGATCTTCACGTGTAAATTTGTTGTAACATCCGCGATTGCTAGCGTGATGGTTATTAGGATTGCATGCAGAAAATTCTTTCTCAATCCATAATTGTCCAAGCTGTAAGGTGTTTCATATTATGAACATGAAAAAAATCGGGTTTGTGTAATTGAAGACGAAGATCAAAATGATATGTTGTCAAAATGATTTGTGCCCTCTGAGTGGGGGGCAGTTTAGTGTCCTCGGAAGGAGAAGCAATTTCTGGAGTGATAGAGTGTCCTGGGGACGACGAGCAGCTTCTGGAGTGGCTGAGTGTCTTCGGGACGAGGAGCGGCTTCTTCTGGTTGCTTGGACACGTGTCATGATCCCGTATGGGTCAGATTTTAACTGCTACATAGTTTATCTAATTGGTTGTCACTGTCATAATATTTGAGTCTTAACCTAAAACCTAACACTAATTCAATTGGCTTAGATAAATAATATCAACTACCTGAGAAGAAGATAAAAGTTAAAAAAAAAAAAAAAATGGATCAATTAGTGCTTGCCAACTGGTGTCTCGAGGGCACTTGTGTTTAGCGAGACCCATGAATCAACACCGAGTGAATTTTAGAATATTTGTCTAATATAAAGTCACAAGACTGGCTTCAAAGAAAGACGAAAGTAGAGAATAATTACCCGGTAGCATAACAGAGATTTAATTAGTTCATCACGACGTGTACAATGTCACTACTTGTTGCAACTTCTCAACAAGAGCACTTGTTGTAGCCTTTTGCTTAGACTAGTGCCCATTGTCTCTAGATATGCCTTCTCATTTCCATCGCCTTACTACTTGCATTTTTTTCTTTTCTTCTTGATTTGATTTGATTTGATTTCTTGTCAACAATTATAAAGAATTCTTTCGTTACAGACTGAGTATTTTCTCATATTAGAATCTCTCTCTCTCTCTCTATCAAGTAAGGGAAATTAATTTTCAAAGGGGTAGGCTTCTTCGTCGAATCTCTCTCTCTCTCTCTCTCTCTCTCTCTCTCTCTGTCTGCTCGTGTGCAAGTGGACTGCTTGCTCGTACCTAATTTTCCAAAGCATATTCCCATTCGGCTGGCTTTTTCTTCTGTTTTAGGAAAGAACAGGGCCCAATTAGATACCCCATTCCATAATTATTCACTTAATTATTTTCTTACTTTTTTGACTCGTATGTTCCAAATAGTTCTGAATATCTTGTGTTATGATCCTAATAAACCTCTCGTAGACCGTCGAATATAGATTTTAAACTAGATTAAGGTCTGTTTGGTTGTCATAATTGACCGCAATTCGTAAGTCGTAATTGGTAAAATCTTTTACAGTTATAAATGAGTTACATGCATGTTTTATGGGATTTTGTTAGTAATATAAAATTGTAAGTGGTAAAGTGTATTGTATTTTACGGTGTTTGGTTATCATAATGCGTAAGTCGTAAGTAAAAAGTTGATCACAAAATTAACTATTTGGTGATTTAAAAGTTTTAATATTGCAATTAAATATTAAAAATGTTAAATATTAAAAAAATTAATATTAACATAAAAATAATACAAATTTGTATGACCACAAATTAACTGTAACTGGACTGTAAGTGAGTGGTAATTGAGTTGCAAGTAAGTGGTAGTTGAGTTGCGTAAGTCTTTTACGAATTACGGTCCAAACAAACGCCGTAGTTATAATTGAGTTGTAAGTTACTTATAAATTACAAAACAAATAATCCCTGAAAGAAAAAAAAGAGTGAAGTTTAGTCATGAACACCAATAATTGGAGTGCATTCTTGTTTTAATGAAAAGAAAAAAAAGGAAAAAAAAAAGAAAAAAGAAAAAAAGAGAGAGAACAATTTTAGATTCCTTTGACCCAAAGGGCGAGCCAAGGCGAAATCAGATGCCATCTCGATTAGTGCGAATTAATCCGACTGCAAACATGATGCGGGTCTCACAGTCAAAGATGTGCGTCACGTCACCAAGCATCAGCCTTCTCGGGTCAAGTCCACCGACCTTAACCTCAACCAGAAATAATTAAAAGAAAAAAGAAGAAAAAAAGAGAAGATTAGAGAGCAAGAAAGGTGCAGTCATGGTCAGTTGACGTTCGGTCTGCTCAAAGCAAATTATGTTGATTCCAACATGAACTGTGACTCCCAAGCATTCTTCACGATCTTACACCCCTTTAATTAATTAACTAATTAATTCATGCTTAATTAATGCTGGCTTTAGTTATCTCTTAATCACCCCATCTTTGATTCTTGTAGTCGTCAAAATTTGACCCGCATCAGAATGATGACACGTGTCCAAGCTACGAGGTGCCTTACCCCAAGAGATCCATAACTATCAGAGTCTAACCCGGAACCTCCGCCACTCCTGACCATCTCGGAGCTACTCTTCACTATGAAGACTTTACTGCTCTGAAACCTTCCACGGTCTGAAGTCTACAACTCCGAGTCAAGAGTTTCAAACAATAATCTGCCAAGATCTCAGCCTGTTGTTACGTTGTTTCATCCCCCCTCACGTTGAAGTCGTACAACGCTTCCACAATAAAGAGAGTAGTTATACATGGCAGCAAATATTCCTGCAAACCATCCCAGCCAATCACGGAAGAGATCGCGGCCATTGCGAAGACTCCAGCACGTGCAGATTGTGTCGTTATCACAGTCCACTAATTTCGCCTTCACTCCAGCAACCACATCAGGTATATAATTCTTCTCCTAGGAGAGGGGGCTCGCTTTCCTAATCCTGAGAACACACAGATCACACTGGACAATCCTCCTTTACTAGTACACCAACACGCCCGTAGTTGTTCTCAGCGCGGTCCTCCCTCCCATCACACTGGCAGTTATCCTCTGTCGGTCTTTTCTACCATGCTCGCAGTTTTTCTCTGCGCGACACATCCATCCATTACCCCGACAGTTGTCCTCTGACGGTCTTTCCTTTCCATTTCACCTACTGATTTTCACGCTCGAGGGTCTTAGAAAGGTACCACACCGGTGCTCTTAACCTGAAAGGTATCTTTTCCTCCGTGTGGTCTAACATGTACTGACCGAGGATCCTCCAAATCGCCTGTGATGGGTTCAATCCACGGTAAGCCAGTTTTTATCCAGCACAAAATCATCCCATGAAGTGACTGAATCTACCGCCAAACTGTAAAGTCATTTCTTGGCTAGGTCCTTAAAGGAGAATGGAATGAATCTCAATTTAACAACATCATCTCCTAGCTGGGGTATTCTCATCATGAGGCATATTTTATCAAATTCTCTTATGAAGAAGTATACATCATCAGACTCTAAACCAAGAAACTTGAGAATGCTTGAGCTTAAAGTTGTTACCATTGGCTTCAGGAAGCCGAATGCAAGATGGAAGGAGAGTTTTAATCGGGTAGAACCTATCCTGTAGAGATGAAGTTTGGGCCATAACCAAATCTGATTTTGGTGGTGAAGTGTTCCTGGTTAACTGAAATGTAATTAGGTCTCTTGACCACACTTGCATGCACAATCAATTATACCAAAAACAAGATCACCAAATAAACAATCAAAACAAAAAAAAGAAAGAAAAAAAATAATCAAACCTATTCTAGGATAGACCTTAAACCTAAACGACTCACATCTGATTGACTGTCCAGAAGAGGGTTATTGCAGAAATCTTACCACAAGCTAATCGGTCAAGTAGGGGCAAAAATTCATTGGGAGCTATATGTGTAGAGCAACGACCCTTAATTACGCCAAACCACTGAATCTTCAAGAATCTTGCCTCTTAATCTCCAATCTTAAGCACCGATTTGATAAGTGTCAAACTCTAACAACTTTCTCCCTATGTCAATCTCCTATTGAGTCTGAGATATCCCTAGGGCCAACGTCTAGTCAGATTTTAGTTAAGCTTAGGTCGTGAGTGTTGTGCGCGCCTTTGGCAACAACCTCTCTGAGGAATCCACACCAGACGGAGAGAGATGCAGCTGGAGATATACCTAACACGATATGAACAGAGAAATAATAGAGGAAGCAAATCAATACAGTATTTAACGAGATTCGACAATTTGCCTACGCCTCGGGCAAGGGAGAGAGATTTTATTGATTCAACAATCAATACACGCAAATACAGAGGGATATTTGAGGGAACTTCTAGAGATACAATACATGAGAGCTCTAGCCCTTATTTATAGCCACAAAGTCCTAGGGTTTTAGGAAACCCTGTTTGGATTTGACCCCAAACAGGAAAGGAGTCCGAATCCAGAAAGGATAGCAGAATTCGCCTGTCGGTCGACCGGCCGGTCGACCAACCCCTGTCCACGGTCGAACGTCCCGATCGACGGGACTCAACCGAGAGCAGCCATCATATGGTCGGTCGACCTCTCTTTAGCCACGGTCGACCAAACGGTCGATCATTAAACGCCTGTGCACGTCGTGCACATCGGTCGATCGAGCGGTCGACCGGCCTTGTCCACCGGTCGACCGTGCGGGCGATCGGGCGCTTTCTTGACCTGCTTCAATGCGCCGTTTACTCCCTTGTCTCCCGGTCTCTGTGCTATCTTCCTCTATCTCCTCTATCTCATCTCTCCCTACAATCTCTACCTCTATGAAGATTTCTCAAATATGAGTTGAACTCCAACAAACACTAATATATCACCTGGCGAAATCGGCACACGATCTCGGCTGAGCGTTTTGAATGAAATCGACACACGATCTCGGCTAAATCGACACACGATCTCGACTTGGCCAACAAACGAAACCTGTTCCTTCAAACGAATCGCCAGTGTACGTACAATTAATTTCCACTGATCTCACTAGATCCAAACTGAGTTTGTCATTGCCACCTACAGCTTTCACCAAACTCTAATAATAATTGTAAGCTTTCAACTTCAGCTCAGCTATCCTAATGGAATGCACCTCTACATGCGTTCCCATCACTTCACTTGAAGAGAAATACCATACAAGCCGATCAATGAACGTGTCTCCCACTCAGCAACCTCATGACATCAAGAAGAACCCCATCATGAGCCAACACTGACTCTCCAATTGACTGGCTGTCGCCAGTTTACATGTCTTCAGCTGACGGTTCAACCAAGTCTGAGTAGAGCACACTGAACATCATCATCGGCTTCAACAACTGGATGCATACCCCCTTATGCAAGCTCAGCCATCTTCTCACCAGAAGATCAACTGTTCATCGAGATCATAATGCTTCACCTCTATGTGAAGTCTAACACTTCACTTCTACGTGAAGTCCCAATCAGCTTCTCGAGAAAACAAATACACCATATAGCTTCAAACGGGTTGCATCACCAAATGGCTGCGCCTTTACGGTTGCCTACGTACCAAGTCCAAGGGATCAAGCCAATCGTAGTTCATTGAAATGAGCTCCATCAAGTTCAAGCACCTGTGACTGAATTTTCAGCAGCGAATCGACCTGGCTGAGTCATATGAACCTCCTCACTACCGTTATGGAGAACAACGACTTTCAACTTGAGCTTGTCACGATCACAAGCTTGAGATTCATGCTTCTTCACCCACTTTCTGGTTTTATCTTAGTTCCAATGGCTGCAAACAATTCGATATTCTCATCAATGTCTTCAACCTGTTCAGTATCAACGCTGGCTACATGATCTCCACCCGGTGTCACATCTGGTAAAGTCTTCACTGATACTGAACCAACTGGAGATGGTGTAGTAGCATCAACCTTCACCCGCTGCGATACTTTCTTGATCTTCGTCCTCTTCACCTGCTGAGAGACGATAGATTTCGTCACTGAAGTCTCATCAAATGTGACATGCCGACTCAACACGATCTTCTTATTTTCGGGGTCCCATAACCTGTAGCCTTTCATATTTCTTTTGACACTGAAAACATAAACTTCTTCGCTCGCGGATTCACTATACCATCTTTGACATTAAAATAAGCCGGACTTTCAAATTCCCACAGTAAACCATGACCTTGAGTAGCTTTCTCAGACATACTTCTAGTAGAGCTTTACCTCCTATCGCAGTCGATGACAATCTATTTATGAGATGCTAGCATACACAATCGCCTCAGCCCAAAACGATTTATCTAATCGTGCATTAGACAACAAACACCGAGCCTTCTCCAGTAAGGAACAATTTACCTTCTTAGCCAACCCATATAATCTATCTGTGAAGTGAGTACCAATACCAGTGTTCTTACCAAATCGTAGGAATTGGTTCTTGTATCTTTCAACATTACCAATTTGTAGCTCCTTAATCTTCCTACCAATCTGCTTCTCCATTATTCCTTTCCACTTCACCAACATATCTAGGGCTTTACACCTTTATCTCATGGGATATATCTAACAATGCCTAGATAAATTATCAATAAAAGAGACAAAATACCTGTGACCTTCAAGCGATGCAGTCTTAGCGGGTCCCCAAACGCTTACGTGAACACAATCAAGAAGACCTTTTGAGTGGTGAGTCGTGGTACTGAATTTCACCTTCTTTTTGTCCAAAACGTCCTGTTCACCTACCAAGTTGCAGGAAGCAGCACCTTCCAACGATCCTTTCTTTGCTGGAGCTTGCAAAGACTTTTCACCTTCGCGTCCGACCTTCATCTGTCAGACCTATGCGCAAACAATATCTGAAGAAATAGAAGTCTCTACCTGACCTGTAACTGTACTACCCTTCAGGTAGTAGAGGTTGTTCCGACGGACGCCTTACATAACCACCATTGAGCCTTTGGTCATTTTGAGAACACCATCTTGTATAGATACCACAAGAGCCAACATTTTCAAAGCACCAACAGAGATAAGATTTCTTTTGAGTTGAGGTAGATGCATCACCTCCTTCAATTCTCGTACTATCCCGTCATCCATCTTGATACAAACTGTACTCATCTCTTCCACATTGCACGGATGATCATCACCCATGACCATGAAGCATCCATCAAGTTTCTCAAAACTAGAAAACCAGGCCCTGTTCGGGCACACATGATAGGTAGATCCGGTATCTAAAATCCACTCAATATTATCTGAGTAACTAACAGTAAGAGTAGTAATAGAGAGAGAATACCGATGGGTCTGAATCCGATCCATCCACCTGTGAAGTACTTGCTTGAGCACTAACCACCTTTGCGAAATTTATCTCGGTCATCGGCTCTTACTTCTTATCTTTGGCCTTCAGACAATCAACTTTCTAGTGCCCTAACTCCTTGCATAAGGCGCACTGATTCCTCTTCAGATCTCTGAAGCCTGACCTGGACTTCGATCTTCCCTGATCACCTCTTCCCTTCCTATTGAAACTTCTGCCTCTTAGCGTCAATGCCTCTGCTATTGTGCTCCCCGAAGAAGACAACCTGTCTTGTCTCCTTACTTCATAACTCACAAGAGCAGTAGACACCTCACTGTAGTTAAGAGATTTCTTTTATTGATCAATGTAAGAGTAAAGGTCTCATACGCTTCTTGAGGAAGAGAAATCAACAAAATTACTGTCTTATTTTCTTCATCCATTTCCACATCCACATTACCTAGCATATGTTGATTCAAGAGCTAGCATATGTTGATTCAAGAGCTCGCGTATCAAGATTGCATCAAGTACTCAAGAGGAGTCTAACTCAGTAGATCAAGTTTTGGGCCAAGTCAAGAAGGAGAAGAAGATTTTCAAGAGAAGATTTTCAAGAAGACTTGAGTCATGTTTTGTAAGTGTTAAGATTTTATTTTTAGATAAAATGTAAAGGATAGATTAGTTGGTGGATTGCTCAAGTTCATACACACACACACAAAATTTATATGTGTTCTAGAAAATACCGTTTTGTTTTTAAGCTCATAGTATACATGTGGTTTATCAAAACTATTTTAGAGCTTATTGTCAAAAACATAGATATTTCATCTCATATGAGTAGTAGATCATATCCATACATACTAAGCTTCAAAAGTGTTTAAAATATCTTATTTTTGTATTTAGAGAAGTTTTGAAAAAATCATTTTTTAATTTGGAGATTGTTTTTGAAAAATACAGAATTTTATTTAAGCTAAAATTTCAATTTTACAAAAATGGTTCAAAAGTTTGTAATATGTGTTGATTTTTTATCACACATATTTGTACTTCAAAGTATTTCAAAAAACTCATTTTTGTAGATTTTTAGTGATTTTATGAGATTTTATTGAAGGTAAAAAGACCAAGTTTTTAATCCCAAAAGATGTCTGACTTAGCCTTCTGCCGGTCGACCGGACGGTCAACCGAGACAGAAGTTGGTCGATAAACGTGCACAAACGTGCACAGCCATTTGGCTGGTGGGCCGGTCGATCGGGCGGTCGACCGTCCAAAGAGCTCTGCTCTCTGGATCAGGCCTCGGTCGATCGGGCAGTCGACCGGCCAGAGAGCTCTGCTCTCTGAATCCGATCTCGGTCGACCGGGCGGTCGACCGGTGGCACAACGGTCAAAAATCCGACCGTTGGCCGGTCGACCGACAGCAGCGTCAGCTGCTGATTTGGCCTCCAAAGGCCATATTTTGGGAGCCTATAAATTGGGGTTCCCTTAAATTGTTTTTAATAAGATTTCAAGTGGGTTTTCAAGCTAATTTTTCCTACCTTTCTAAGTGTTTATCTCCACTTATTTTAGAGCTAAAACTTCCATATCAAAAGGAGAGTTTATCAAGAGTGTTTTCAAAGAGTTTTCTTGAGTTTTTCCTCCACTACTCTATCTAATTTTTCTCACACATACTTGAGCTTTCCATTGTCATATCTATCCTACAGGAAAGCTGTTGTGAGAGTGTTTTTAGGTGATCAAAGTGTTGAGATCACCAAAGTATTTCATCTTGTATTTGAGGAGGCGAACTTGCGGGTTCGTATTGTTTCAAGTTCTTGTGGGAGCTTGGTGTAGAGGTGCGGCCTCGGCAAGCTAGTGTGCTTGTGTGTGTTGTTCTTGCAGGAACAAGAGAGGGACTAGTGAGTCCAAGGAGTTCTAGTGTGAACTCGTTGTAGGTGTTGCAGCACCGAGTGAACTGGTGGGATCGATTCTAGTGGAAATTCTTCATAGTGTTGAGGGCGGAGACGTAGAGTAAGGGTGCTCGAACCTCAAAATAAATCTCCCGTGTTTGCGATTGCTCTCTCTCTGTCTCTCACTTGTGTTTATATCTTGCATGCTTATATTATTTATCTCTTTTATATGCTTGATATATTTGTGCTCTATTGATACATGTATGGGATTGTTTACTCACACTTGTATTCAACCAAGAGAGCTATAGCGGCACCTCAACTCTTATCCAGAGGAATCTCGAGGAGATAGTCCATAACCTTTCACCGAGAATTCGGCGATACTCTTGTGTTATACTTGGTGTGCTTAGCTTAATAGTTTTTAGTTTGCTTAAAAATTTTTTAATTCCACATTAATTCATTATTAGATTAGCTAGTCACCTATTCACCCCTCTAGGTGATTTATACCTTTCTCTTCCGTTCTCTGTGCTATCTTCCTCTATCTCCTCTATCTCCTCTCTCCCTACAGTGAGTGCATTGAAGATGGTTTTCGGGTTAAGAAAGGGTAATGATTTCTCCACCTTATCATGTTTTTTGGAATTACTCTTAAATTATTTTCGTGTAATGTGTGCAAATATTTAGCAAAAGTAACACTCAAAGCAATGTAAATCATACAAGAATATTTTTTATGCTAAATGATATGCAGGCGTATCTTGCTTTAGCACTCTTCAACAGTAATTGAAAGTAAATGAAATTAGACAAATGTCTAGACGTAAGTCTAACCATTTTTAACAATTTAAATCAATAGGTTACCGTCGAGTTAGAAATAGTGCGGAAACACAAATATCAAAATACACTAAATGCAGTGAAGAAGAAATTTGTAGTGCACCAGCTTTGCAAAAAAAGTAGACTCATGTGCTCTGCTTTCTGAAGCAGAGGCACAGGGTAACAATATATGTTCTGCAGCAAAAAATTTCCCATTACCCATCCCAGCACGCAAAAACAGTGAGATAAACTTCTTAAAAAAATGTATCGTTCCCTCCTCGGCAATGACATTAGAAATTTGTTCGGTCGAAACCGAGTACCGCCAAGTGCACCACGTGAAGTAAAGAGTTTTGAAAAACGAAATATGTGTGTGGTGAATATTATTTAATGTACCGTCTAGCCTATGGCTAGCGGATCGTGTTCTTGAGGAGGAATGTGATGGAAGCGTTTGATACTCTTTGAAAACAAGTTTTTTTTTCTCCATTTCAAAAAATAAAAACAAGAAGTGAAATGAATAAAAAGATGATTTGGTTGGAGTTTGGTTTTTTGAGATCTAAAAAAAAAACAAAAGAAAGTTTAAGAGAAAGAAAATTAAGATTTTTGAGAAATGGTGGAAAACGTAAGGGAAGAAATTAAGATTTTGAAAAGAAGAGAAGATATAGGTTGTAACGGTCCCAGATTTCTTAGAACTTCAATTAACATAAACATTTTTTTAAACTGACATATTATCATAATCATTTTCAAATCCTTAAACGGTAGCACCTCTTTTGTAAATATTAATATGTCCAAATATACATTTAAATCACAATAATTTCAGCCAACACCAGCCTTCTTATTCTCAGTCCAAACATATAAACCAAACTCAATAATCACTCACGCAATCATAATAATATTTCGGCTCACAATGACCTACTTATATGAAAACGCAATAATTAAATACTCGAGAGCACCCCTCTCGGCATCCATAAAATAATGTCAAACTATCTGTAACTACAACTCATCATAATCATAACTAAACTCTTATTTTTATACAATACATGAATTCAGACTAACCATCTCACAATCCTAACACTTGCTACAAGTACACATCAAATCGGATAATGAACATATACAACAAAAACTAAATTACATCCTCAATACATTCATTATTAGCAAAATTTCCTATAAAATGCATAAACCTAAAGTTGGTCCTCCGCCATGCCGCAACATGAGAACATAGAACGGGGAGGGGGGTGAGCTTAATAGCTCAGTGAGAGAGAATCAAAGTATAATAAGGAAAGGAAACACAAGTTATAGGAAATTGAACAAAAGAAATGAGGAAAAAGCAAAATCTCATTATGAATAATTAACACAATGATCATATAGTCTATGTGACGGTCTGACTTCTCTAATAACTGATTCTCTTTAACTTTCTTTAGTTTTTCTATTGCAGATTTCAAGCTTTAGGAATTCTATAAAATACTCGCTTAATTATTTACAGTTTATGCATGATTCTGTCCTAAGTAATTTCAGCACGTGTCACCATGTGTCATATATCATGCATGAGATACAGTGAAAATACTCAAACTTACAAGAGGATAGTTACCTATCCCGATGATACATTACAAATCACCTCATATTATTATAAGTATAGTTTATCCATATAGATAATACAATTTTCACATAATCATGTTACACTTCTTAGTATTCACATATCATACTTAGAGATATACACAACACACATTACACATATACCTATACAACCATAAATGAAGTGTGAGAATCTCCGTCTTCCCCTTCCTACTGGCTTTCACTCGGCCCCTTCTTCCAATATATACACACACATATATGTATAAATGTATATATCTATGTATGTATATATAACAATAATACCGTCTTCCCCCTCCTACCGGCTCCCACCGGGCCCCTTCCTCCAATATATATGTATATATATAACAATAACACCGTCTTCCCCCTTCTATCGGCTCCCGCCCGACCCCTTATTGTTTCACACACACACACACATACATATATACATATACACACATATACATATATATATATATATACGTATATATGTGTATATATATATATATATATATATATATATATATATATATATATACGTATATATGTATATATATGTGTGTGTGTATATATACATATATATATATGTATAGTGAGTTGATCCCTTAAGGACGGTTCTCACGAACTCATGTGAGAACTTTCACGTGGGCCGTCGGATCTGATAGAGATCTAGTTTTATTTGATTTGATTTATCAGATCCGATGACCCACGTGAAAGTTCTCACAGAAACCCGTAAGAACCGTTCTTAGAGGATCAGCTCCCTATATGTATATATATGTGTGTGTGTGTGTGTGTGTGTGTGTGTGTATATATGTATATGTATATGTATATGTGTGTGTACACACACACACACACACACACATATATAGACACACACACACACACACACACACACACACCCCCTATACATATATATATATATACACATATACATATATATGTATACATATACACACACACACACACATATGTATGTATATATATACATATACATATACATATACATATACGTGTATATGTATATACATACACACACACACACACACATATATACGTATATGTACGTATATATACGTATGTGTATATATGTATATATATGTATATATACATATACATATATACGTATATGTACATATACGTATATACCTATATATATACATACATATACCTATACGTATATATGTATATGTATATATATACATACACGTATATACGTATATATATACGTGTATACGTATATATACGTATAGGTATATATATATGTATGTATATGTATATGAAACAATAACACCGTCTTCCCCCTCGTATCGGCTCCTGCCCGGCCCCTTCCTCCAATATAAAAAATGTAACACACACACACACAGAGACATTCATAAGCACAAGT
This sequence comes from Agave tequilana, assembly GCA_038442645.1. Lineage (NCBI taxonomy): Eukaryota > Viridiplantae > Streptophyta > Magnoliopsida > Asparagales > Asparagaceae > Agave > Agave tequilana. The sequence goes on from JAVJIF010017589.1 coordinate 35,314, forward strand.
AACGATTAATTCGTCACAATGCGAACACCAACCCCTTAATATAGTTTACCTTTCAGCTTGTCAATTATGCCTCCTAACGTCCATATATGATACACCATATATGTATATGCATACATATAAGTTACAAGTTAACATTATAGTGATCTACTCATCTCGACGCTTATGAGTCAGATTTTCATTTACTTTGTTAAGTATTCAGTCTTCTGGGTCGTGCTACTAACATATCAATATTCAATTATGTAGCATAAAACCAAGTTCATGAAATTTTCAGTGCATACATGTCATGGAGATCAATTCATTGACAAGACAAATACTAAATTGTTTGCTTGAAAGGCAAAGTTAATTGTCACCATAGGTGTACAACTTTCTAGTTATGTTTCAAGTTACATCCCCATCAATTTTCATATATTCAACGTACATTATGATTGTAAACAATCATTGCTTAGATGTGGGTGCACACGTGTATCAATAACCATATGAATAATGAGCAGTATCAATCAGTTATCTATTATTCATCTTTAACTTATCAATATGGTTTTTCGAAGAAACTCTTATAATAATTTATACCCGCGTATCAGTACTAATGTTGGATTTCTATTCACATCAACGTATTGCCCAAGTTTTCATTCGTACCTCTAACATCACTAGTTTCTGAACACTTATTTGTTCAGTATGGTTCCATCAGAAATCCTATTACCATAATAATTCGGTCAGTTCGTCAATTAATGACTACCAATATTATTAGTCAATTCATTACCAACATTGGTTACCGACTTCGTAATTAATGGTTTCAACTCCACTGATTTCCACATTTCCCTCTTTCATAACTATTGATTTCAATCTCATAAATTAAAGCTACGTATCCTCTATGATACCAACATCAATTGTTTGATTTGCTCAAACCTCAATTCATATCTTCATAAGACAATATGAATAGATACAGTTTTCTTAGCTCACAATCATGTGGTATCTGCACTATATTTTCCCGTAGTCTTCTGTTGCATCAGTTTTATAGTTAACCATTAACATTAGATCGTTCTTACCATTGAGAAAATAATTAGTTATTGCTCATAGCCAATGTAATCAATGAAGTGTTGTTTAAATAAAAGCTTGAAAGGACTCCTGCAGCCATATTACTCATATATTATGAGTTTATGGATCAAGACCTTCGCACATAATATTCAGATAACTAAATCTCATAAACTTGAGAACTTATTGCCTAAAAGTTGACTATGAAGAATATCTCACCGCTATGATTTACTTTGATGATTTACATGCACTGGACTTTTGAAATAAGGATACTGAGACACCTTATATATATAATACATTGTTCTACTCGTATCAGAATTTGCCTCTAAGCAGCTCAAAATCTAAAACATCAATACCTAGTATGACGTTAATACTATGCTATTTTTTATAGACAAGTAATGTAGAAATTAGATTACAATCTCCCTCTTTACACCCTTCTATCGCAATACTCCCAATTTGTGACTATTGTCAATAAAATTTTCGGCCTAATCCAAGCCCGCAATCACAGAGTCAAAAATCATAGTCATATTATTTCAGGACAGTTGCGAGTTATAACACCTGCAACACTGGATAATGCTATTAATTTGTAACAACATGTGTTATTAAAACTTATTTCTTATTTATTGAAAATTATAATGCTTGCCACCTGTCATATTCCTTAGTTATTCTGAACCTCTCGAACCTCTCGCTTCTAAACTTATGTGCGAAAGGATAGAGGATCGAGTAAATCCTCCAGTTGTCTTCTTTTTCTTTTGCCATTAGGATTTGTGTTAATTCTACCTAATGATTGGATTTAAAAATTCGTCTCAACATAATATACCCGACATATCCAATTGCATCAATACCTCTAAACATGGCAGACTTTCCAAGTGTCTGGGCGAATACACCAGTAAATATTTAATGACGCAGACATGCACATAACAATATACATCCCTAAATTTGAAATAATATAATGCAAGAACAAAAGCTCTTTCATGAGAATATTAGTTTATGCGGAGCTCAGAGAACTGTAATATAATACTATTGGATTAAGAGCACCACTTGATCTAACACTAAGACTCTGAAATTTATATACAATTTGATAGGATAGTTCTATATCGCTCTGCTTGCTACACTGGAAATTTAACAAAAATTATCATATCAAGAATGTATCGAGTCATAACCTACCAAATTCTGGAATAAATATCGTTGTCCAAACCCAACACACTTTCTACCACTAAGACACAAGTACTAAAATCTTTCAAGCCTTGTAGCTTAACAAAATCAGAGTAATATTGGTTACCTCATTTAGCTAGTTCACATGAAATTTCTAACTTAGAACAAGCTACGTTTTTATGGAAAACACTTACTCCCTTTGACAAGTTCTAATAATCTCCACTTGCGTCTAGTTCTCTCTCTCGCCAGCTTCTCAATTCTTTCAAAATTTGAGCAAAAAGATGATTTCTATTCGAAGATTAGTTTAGTGCGAATTTTATGGCCAACTACTTTCATATCTAGTCTTACTTTTGTCGAAAAATCACCATGATACGAGCACCTAATTTGGAAAAGTAAATTTCCAAACAAATCTTCCAGCTATCACCTTATTGTTTGAATGCCTCTAGAGTATTATAGAGAAATAGATCCAAGTATCAAACTTAAAGACTTTACTCACATGAAACATGTAACATACATCATAATAGACTTAATATTCAGGATTAAATCAAAATCTTAGCAAACAAATCTATTATTTTAGATTAGAATAATATACCCACTCACCTTCATTATCTCAGCCAAGTCACTAAATTTCATCCAACTCTAGAATGACAACCATGAAGGAACATGACTTTAAATTTCTCAACACAAATAAACATAGACCTCATTATTTTCTACCAATCAATGATATCTAGGTATAACACTTGATATGAGGGAAACTCCTCCACTAATTCACGAAAATTTCAGAGTTTAAAAATTCAAGAAAATTTCAGAATTTTAATAAGGCAAGGAAAGGAACGCATATAAGATAATTTACCTCACCTTCTCTATCAATTGCCGCTTGCTTGCGCTGCCCTGTCGCCGGCTGCGTCGCGTGTCGCCTGGCTGCGCTACCACGCACAGCTGGGCGCGCGCCGAGCCCGAGAGGGAGAGAAGGGATGGGAAGAGAGAGAGGGAGAGAGTGATTGAGGGTAAGAGATTGAGGAGAAAACTCTAATTTGGGGGGATAGGTTATGTAGATCACCAACAGGGAAGGGAAGAGAAAAAAGGAAATTTTGGGAAATGAAGAGAGAGGGTGATATTTATTAGTATAATATATCTTATAAATTCTATGTGATTACCACCTTACCCTACTTCAATTCCAATAAAATCTTCACCCTCCACTTCACTATTCCATTTCCAAGTCCTCATCTCCATCGCTCATATAATAAAACAAATAAAACTTTATTTTTCACTTATTTGATTTTTTATTATTATTTGATTTTTATTTTCCCATGAAATATCATTATACACATGTATATATACCCCACATTCATGTATACATACATAATACCCATATCCTTGTATTCATAACTCTCCAACATCATTTCACTTCAAAAATTTCCCCCCAATATATTTATTTATTTATCCATAATTATACAAATTTAATTCAATATTCACCTCTGATAATCTGTATAATCTCTCCCAAATCAAGAATTTGAATATTAATTCGGGATTTTAATAATCTGAATGTTACATAGGCTTACTAATCTACTAAACTCCACTACTTGCTAACCTCTTGAAGGATTCATGCCTCATTTTGACTCATCGGCAAGAGATTAGCCTTGAGAAGAAAAAGCGTTCAAACAAAACAAATAAGATAGTGATTGAAAAATTGCACTTCTATTAACATTATTTTAAAATTGAATATTAAACCATCTAGATCACAAGCATGGAATAAAATTAAGTTTTAAAAATCGTGTTTAAATAACAAGTAAAAGTTCAACACCTATCCTCATGTGGCTTTAAAAACACTCACAAAATTGCAAGGCTTAAGTTAAAGCATGCATATAATTCAATTAGGTTTTCACAAAATCAATCAAAAAGAGAAATAGTGGGTAGAGATTACTTAGCCCAGAAATTGGTTTAGTTCTTCGTGGTTGTATTAAAGCAATCAGAATAATAAGAAATTAAATAAGACATACCGAGAAATAAGACGTTGATAAGCAAGTGGAATCCTCCTTGATTTGTCACTTCAATTACAAATTATACAATCTCTTTCTCTCTGTCTTTTTTCTGGATCTAAGTTAGAACAAAAACAGAAAAAAGAAAGAAAATAAAAGAAGATTACACTTGAAGCAAACTAACTTATAACAATATCTTAACCTAAATCATAATAAAAATCCTAAACCTAAGCTCCCTCTGTGTATTCTGCCTCTGCTCAGGTGGGGTATTTACAAGAGGAGATTAGTGCCCCTAGAGCGTGGAAAAAGAGGATCAAAGATCTAATCCAACAGAGCCAGAATTGTCGCGCATACGCGGCTTGTCAACGTTTTGTGCGCGAGCCTCTCCTCTTTCAGTTACTCTTGATTCTTTGATAGGATTGTCTTTGGATCTCTGGATTTAATAATAGCATTGTTGATTTCTTGAGATAGAAATGTAGATCTTTAAAAATTCGAATTATTTGAGATATTTTTAGGTTTTTCTTCTCATTCTCCATTAATTACAACCCGCACACTAATAGACAATAACAAGGTTAAATAACAGAGTTTTATTAAATTTAATTATGAAAATGTGATATAAAATTTGCAACATATGTGAATATTTAGAGGCCAGGAAGAAAAAACACTACCTTCTCACCGTCAAAATGAGGCAGAGCGACAATCCCAAGTCCTATATCGACTACTTCCAGAGCCAGCTGGCCAAAGTTCTCCGCTACGGTGAGGATGTCTTTGCACTCGCGTTCATCAGCGGATTGCAAGTTTCTCACCCCCTATAAAGCATCTACTGAAGCACAATGTCACTCAGATGTGTGAGGTTCTATCCCGAGCTCAACCCTACATCTAGTTAGAGGAAGCAGTGAAAAGCTCCGTCAATAACTCTATCAAATGTGGCGATGACGGAGAAAAGTCAAAGCCGCAGTATGAAGCTAGTATGGGAGTTAGGAACTTGAATCGGGGGTAACCGCTTACAAAAGACAGGCTCTCCCAGTTCTTTCACCAAGTTTGCTCCAAACCTTCAAGCCGACAGAGCACTTCACTCCGCTCAAGCTCCCCATCAACGAGGTTTTCAATTCCATCAAGAACCAATCTGGGTTAGGCGCCTGAGACCAAATCAAAAAAATCTTATACTTTTCAGAGCAGAAGAATACTACTCTTACCATGACAGTAAAGAGCACAAGATCATCCACTGCTAGAGTCTCCAAAAATACCTGGAAGAGCTCATCCGTCTGGGTTTGCTGAAAGAATACGTCTTTCCCCCTGAAGTGGCTTCCAGAGTAGGAAAGCGGAACGCTCTACTGCCTATCCAACCACAACACATGATCACCTAATAAAGACAAGGCAATACTTCCATCCATTATGCCTCTGTATTTCAATTATTTTCTATGTATTTTATTTTAGTTATCAAGTATAATTATATTTTTACCCCTAATCATTGCAGTCCTATTATGTTCGCCGCTCTATTGCTGAGATTTCCCCACTCGGAGATGACTACGGTCCCAAGTTCGCTGTTGGGATTTTCCCCATTCAAAGATGGCAATACAAGTGCCAGCCTATATGCTCACTCTCGATTAGTCTATGGATAGTCGAAACCCTCTGCTATAATATTTTTCTCACTCGGAGTCCTTTCTCCACTGCGGGGATTTCTCTTGCAGTCTAAGCTTGCAAGTCCCACTGATGGGATTTTTCCTACTTGGAGACGACAATGCAAGCGCCAGTCTATGAGCTCCCTCTCGATTAGCCTGCGGGCAGTCAAAAATTATCACTGCGGGATTTTCCTGCTCAAAGTCCTTCAATCCACTGCTGAGATTTTTCCCACAGTCCAACCAAAGCTTACACATCCTGCTGATAAGATTTCCCCCACTCGGAGCAAGCAATGCAAGTGCAGCCTAAGAGCTCCGTCTCGATTAGCATACGGGCTGTCAAAATCGTCCGCTATAGAATGTTCCTCACTCGGAGTCTCTACTCCGCTGTTAGGATTTTTCTCACTCGGAGATCAAAAGTTTGCAAGTACCATTGATGGGATCTCCCCCACTAAGAAACTATAATGCAAACTCACCAAACCACTCCATATTCAACTGTCCATACCAGAGATAGAGATCAACACTCCTATAAGACATGGTCATATCAATTTCAAAAGCCAATGATAAAATTAAGCCAGACAAGATCTAAGCATTAACATTTCATTCCAAAATATATTTTAAATCCAAAAGAAGTTTCCATTCTGAAAACCATTCCATTAAATTTATTTGATTACATGTGACAAGAGTAATACAAATCTTTTTACATCTCTGTATTAACATTTTTGAAAAGAAATATAGAAAATTCATGTCCAGATACTCCAGTCCTGCCACCATTAACAGAAACCCGATGCTGAACAACAAAGATTTGTTCATCGGAGAATGACTCTCGGAAGTAGGCGTCCATCTTCGTCCAAGCCATGGCTTCTGAATAGGCAATCATGTCCCCTGCCTCCGTGTCTCTCCAAGGTAGCAAAATGAAACTCCTAGGAAACCCAGGGAGAGCAAGGCAACAACTCTCTGGAGACTGAAACTTGCAAAACTCACAAGAAGGTGATGGTATCATATTCCCTTTGAGGTGTTCAGAGAAAAAGCTCCGGACTTCAGGGTGAAAAGCAATTCACCGACGCACCCAGCCGATGTGCTCCCTCTCCTCCTCCGTCGTACACACCATCAGGAAAAAGGTTGATGACCTAAAGGCCAAAGCTTCCTTGCCCAAAATCAAGCAACCTAGAAATCAAATTACTCAATCCAGTTGAAGCAAGAATCTTATCTGTCATCCTCAATGGCGACAACAACTAATGCATTATAACAACTAATTTACGGTGATTTACACGACACACTTTCTAGACTCCTTAGAAGAGAGAGTCTGATCACCATTTCCTCATCCTCTTTTCTCTCCTTTTCCTTTCTTCATCTGATGAAGGGTAAATAAGACAACATGCGGCACAACAAGGAAAGAAGAAGTTAGGGTTTCGAAGCTAGAGTTTTTGAAGAAGACAGAAAAGATGATTTCCTCCCATAAATCACTCTCTATTTATAGATTGATGAGAAGACAAATCGTCTCCAATTCAAATATTTAATCCCTGAAAAGTCGGCCCACAATTCTGAGATTTTTAGTCAACAGTAAAGACAGAAGATCAATCATTACCATCAAACCGTAAAACCCTACAATCCCAGTCATAATGACACCAGGATTCAAAGAGATGCATGAAACAATCTTTTGAGAGATCCAACCACCTGATGTGATAACTGACAGCCAATTATGCAACCCACAATTAATTTCAGAAGATCTGCAATGATATGAAGAGATTCGTTGCACACTCTTCTGCCTGCAAGCGTTATAATAAGTTTAAGGCATTGATAATCCATTCGAGTGCTTCGTTTCTCCGACTTCCCTTCCGCAACTCCTGCAAGTGGGGAAGTGGGAGGCATCCGTAGTGATCAAAATTTGACCCGCATCAGGATGAAGAAATGTGTCCAAGCTACCAAAATACCTTCCCCCTAGAGATACACACCTCCCAGAGTTCATCCTGGAGGCTTCACCACTTCTGGGCATCCCAGAGCTGCCCTCAACTCCGAAGATCTTACTACTTCGGAACTTTTCACAGTCTGAACTCTCCAACTCCGAGCCAGAAGTTCCGAACAGCAGTGTGCCGAGATCTCCGCCTGTCATTCCGCCGTTCCATCCTCCCTCATGTTGAAGAAGTGTAACGCCCCCACATTAAAGCGGGCGGTTATAAGTAACAGCGGATATTTCTACACGCCATTCTAGCTAATCACGGAGGTGATCGTGGCCATTACGATGAATCCAGCACGTGCAGATCATGCCGTTACTATAGTTCACTAATCCCGCCTCCACTGCAGCACCCACGTCAAGTATATGTAATCCTTCTTCTCCTTAAAGAAGGGGTCACTTCCCTGATCATGAGAAAACACACACATCGCATTAGGTAGTTCTCCTCTTGTAGTGCACCCTCACCCGCAATTGTCCTCTGCGCGGTCCTTCTGCCATCACATCGACAGTTATCATCTATTGGTCCTTCCTGTCGCGTCCGCAAATTATCCTCTGTGTGGCACTTTCATCTATTATCTCGGCTGTTGTCCTCTGTCGGTTTTTCTTTTTCATTTCACTTACTGAATCTCACGTCCGAGAATCTTAGGCCGACATCACACCAGTACTCATAACCTAAAAGGTATTTTTTTCTATATGTGCTATGACATGTATCAACCAGGGATCACCCAAGTCGCTCCTAATAAGTTAAAATTCATAATAAGCCAATTTTTATGCAACACAGTACCCAAGTGCTCGGGCAAAAAGAGGGGTTAATTACGAAAGCTACAGAATCTCTTGTCCATTAGCAAACCGTCCAAGTTTATAATTAACAAAGACCAGAAATGAAACTGAGCCCTGTAGTGGACGACCCACTCTTATTCAATTCTTGAATTTGATTGGACTTCAGTATTATGGGGCCCACCTGAATTCATGTGAACTCCAAAGCTTTCAAGATTCAACGGTCAAGTGTTCAGACGGGGGAGTATTACCCTTGCAATTCCCTCGTGGTTTCCATACAAATCTCCTTGTCCTGTGGGACCCACAAAATGCGCTATTTATAGCCATGAATATGATCCCAAATTTGCACAAAAACTTACCCTCTTTTTTGTTGCTCTTGTACTGATTCATAGTTAGACACACACACACATGGATCAACTGCCCAAGTGTGGAGCTAACTATGCCCCCTCAGCCCCCTCACCTTCCTCCCTTGGGCCGCCGGCGCCTACTCCGATCACACTTCAGTGATATACGAGGGCACGCGCTTCACGTGGAAGCAAACGTATGATCGTTGCTTGCGGCTCGCCTCCACACTCCGACAATCTCTTAATGTTAACAAGAATGATGTGGTGTGTAATTAAACGAATGGATTTGAATATTCTCATCTGCATTAAAAGTAGTATATAGATCTGATAACACGTACACCTGAGTCTATATTTTTGTAGTTACTATCTGTTTACGTCTTCAGGTATCAGTTCTGGCTCCCAACGTTCCGGCGTTGTACGAGATGCACTTCGCCGTGCCGATGTCCGGTGCTGTCCTGAACACCATCAACACCCGCCTCGACGCCTCCAACGTCGCCACCATCCTCCGCCACTGCGAGCCCAAACTCTTCTTTGTCGACTACCAATACATCCATCTCGCCTCCGACGCCCTCAACCTCCTCGGTGCAGAAAACCACCGCCGCCACCGCCGCCGCCTCCCACTACTCGTCATAATCGACGACATCGACACCCCCACCAGAATCGGTCTTGGCGAACTCGAGTACGAGACCCTCATCAAATCCGGCAAACCTAACGACCCGCCCGCCGGTCTTGCCGACGAGTGGGACCCAATCACCCTCAACTACACCTCCGGCACGACGTCGGCGCCGAAGGGCGTGGTGTACAGCCACCGTGGGGCTTACCTGAGCACCCTAACTCTCCTCCTCCAGTGGAGAGTCAAGAACGAGCCCGTATACTTGTGGACGCTGCCCATGTTCCACTGCAACGGCTGGACCTTCACCTGGGGCGTCGCCGCCCGCGGCGGCACCAACGTCTGCATCCGCTCACCCTCCGCCGCCAACATCCACCGCGTCATCGCCCACCACAACGTCACCCACATGTGCTGCGCTCCGGTCATCTTCAAATTCATCCTCGAATCACCACCCGGCAAAAAAATCCCCAGCCCGCCGGTCAACGTGCTCATCGGCGGCGCTCCACCGCAGGCCGCCGTGCTGCAGGAGGTGGAGCGACTAGGGTTCTGCGTGACGCACGCGTACGGGCTGACGGAGGCGACGGGGCCGGCCCTGGTGTGCGAGTGGCGGTCCGAGTGGGATGGGCTCCCGGCCAGCGACCGGGCCCGGCTGAAGGCGAGGCAGGGGGTCAGCGTGCTGACTCTCGCCGACGCCGACGTGGTGGACGCCGAGACCATGACTAGGGTTCGCCACGACGGTAAATCCGTCGGCGAGGTCGTCCTCAGAGGCAGCAGTATCATGAAAGGGTACTATAAAAACCCCAATGCGACTGCGGAGGTTTTCAAGAATGGGTGGTTCTGGACCGGCGATGTCGGGGTCGTGCACCCGGACGGGTACATAGAGATCAAGGACAGGAAGAAGGACGTGATCATATCCGGGGGTGAGAATATCAGCAGTGGGGAAGTTGAAAGTGTTATTTCTCAGCACGAGGCGGTTGCCGAGGTGGCGGTGGTGGCGATGCCGCACGAGGTGTGGAGTGAGACGCCGTGCGCGTTCGTGGTGGTGAAGGAGGGGTGGGAGGTGAGCGAGGAGGAGGTTGTGATGTACTGCAGGAGCAAGATGGCCAAGTTTATGGTGCCTAAGAGAGTGGTGTTCATGGAGGAGTTGCCCAAGACTGCGAAAGGGAGCGTGCAGAAGTTTGAGCTGAGGGAGTTAGCGAGGGAGTTAGCGGGAGTTGAGGCAGTGAGAGGGGAGGGCGTGGTTGTTGCTATGTCAAGCCTTTGAGTATAATTAATTAGAGGGAAGATGTAAAACTAAAAATGTAATAAGCAATACTAGCTTACAGTATAATTCTACTACTCTACTAGCCTAATTACATGAGCGGGGAGGCTCCGTCTGTTGCATTTATGTTTTTCTTGTTTGCTTCAACTGATATTTCCTTCTCTTCCAGCACCTGCGTGTGCAACATAGGTCGAGAGGATTATTAGTGCGTTTATTTATATCTCAGGGGTTGTTTACATTAACTCTTATTAATAAAACGCGGGGACCTTCGGATTCACCGTTTACTTTAAAAAAAAAAAAAAAAGAAACAAGTATTGTGGTTTGTCAACTTAATTAAAAGATTTTTGAGTCTTTTTTTTTCACCAGAAAAGTTTTAAGACTGTTTAATCTCTTTCAAGTTGAGTTACACGACTGACTCCAATTAATCTTGTGATTTAAAAAATAAACCTGCATCTTATGAATCCTGGAGGGTTCAATTCAATTAGGTATTAATGCACGGAGCCATCACCTTAAATTTAAAAGGCTAAAGTTATATATTTGGAAAAAAAAAATTTACAGTTTCTATGCAAAACCCAACCGGCCAATCCATACCCCACGTGTTCTCTGTTACAGAGTTACAGTTGCCATGCAAAACCCTCGCAATATATGCAGCATGCACCTTCTCCTTCACTGAAATCATGACACACCTCGCCATTCCATATTAGCACTCATATGGAACATATGCTGCATATTCTGAATGTGTGTGTGTGTGAGAGAGAGAGAGAGAGAGAGAGAGACTCAAGTCGGCTTCAAGTTAAAAAGTTTGAGTAAGTTTAACGTTACTCATTTTAAGATGTCCAAGGAAAAAGAAATTCTTTTTTTTGAACATCGTGTACCAATAAAAGTATATTGCGTCAGAACACCAATTGATCCCTTTAATCTTCCTCAAGGAGCTCCAAACGATGTACATTTATACATGTACCGGGAAGAGGGAGTAATTTAGACTAATCAAACAAGAGACTGTTGTTTTATGTAGCTAGAATTGCACGTAACTCCAGCTTAAAGGAATTAGATCATTGAACTAATCTTTTTGATGTTTACTATGTTAAAAAAATTTACTCTACATTTAGTTTTTATAAATTGCATATAACAAACTAAAACAAGAAGGATGTGACCATCTTCGGGTAAGCATGCCCTAAAGGGGATATCATCGACTTCATGCAGTCAACTAAAACAAATAAACTCCTTAACGGTACAAGCCCCTTTCTACTGATATCCCTATGTACACGACCCGAGAGGACCACCAGCTCAATATGCCAATATGCCAAGAAGAAAGTAGATGAAATACAATATGAGAGGTGGTTTGGAAAATGGGGAATGGAGGAAAGAATGAGTTATTTTTTCTTTTCCTTTTCTCCATCTGTCTTAGGATAAACATATGAGAATACATATTTAAAGATAAAGTATTCATGTAATCATCATATTGATAATAATAGCATTAATAGTAATAAAAGATATGAATAGCTGTGGAAGTGTTAACTCCCATAAAGGTCATTTGATCAAGTCAAAATGACTTGTTGTTGGACGTGGTCGATGACAATAAATAATTATTAAATAATTATATAGATAATAACTAAAATTTCAATTTTCATAATAAAATGTCCCACAATCTCCCCCCAAAAAATTAAACTTCAACAGTAAGATAAAAAGAAATGAAAATGTCGAGGCATGTAATCCTTTATAATAGGTGTAGGTAGTTTCCAGTTTTGAATCTACATTTAGTGACAATTGTCGCATCCTGGTGTGACCGTAGTGAATCTTAAGCCTTGAACTAGGTACCTTTATCAAAATTGATATTTGTATCATGTAATATGAGAGACATATATCATCATTTACTACAAAAGAATAATAGGGAATTTTATTCAATGTTTAGTAGAGAAACTTTAAAGAGAAAGTTAGATGTAGCTCTTGATAAAACATAGATTAATCCATAGTCATGAATTAGGAATCTCTCTTAAAGAAAATAGACTACGGAGAGTCATAATGAAAACTTATGTCTAGAGTAAACATGCATTCAAAAATTATAAAGAGAATTAAATTAGTATTTAAGATGCAATCAAAATCATTTAATGCCTATATATAGAATTAGTCAAAGTTATTCATTTCTTAATAATAAAGGTTTTGATCTTATTAAATGTCACATTATGACTCTCTGTAGATGAACTAATATGCAATTCAAAGAGATCATAATAAAGTTCTAACTTGTCAATTGTCAAAGAGACAGATAAAAAAATAAGAAATAAATTCTATATTCCTTATTTTCATAGTTATATGTACTAGTAGAGCTCTAAATTTCACATGCATAAACTTACTTATAGAGAGAATGTCAAAGAAGTTAAGAACTTACTTTTTATACTCCACTTGATGCAGGAAGGTAATGGGGCCGAGGGGGGCATAATTAACTTCACATTTGGGCAGTAGATCCATGCATGATGCACTTCTCCTGATTACTTTTAGGCGCGTTGGCAATGAGGGATGCAAAACAGCAGCCTTAAGGGAAGGGCTTTATATATATAGCCATTGGTGAATAAATTACTTTGTTGTAACAAACGGGTTTAGAATCCACAAATTCAGCGAATAAATTAGAGAAAGAGTCAACATAAGTAATCACAAAATAGAGAAAGAATAGTAGAGACAAAGGTTTAATGTGGTTCGTTCTACATTAAACCTTGTGTGAGATTACAAGAGTTTTACCCAAACCACAGAAAAGGCAATTGGGAATCCATTAATTTCAAAATGGGAGAGATTACAAGAGTTTTTCACTCACACAAATTTCAAACAACCCTCAAGAGAAACCCTAATTTCTCACACACTAAGGAGAGAGAAGAAGAAGAGAATGTTGGGAATCCATGCGACAGAGAAGAAGGGCACTAGAGAATAGTCAATCAAAAACATGAATAATTAAACAAAGAAAAGAAAGAGAGAACATAAGATTTAATGAGGTTCGGCAATTTGTCTACATCCTCGGGACAATGGAAGAGAGTTCTTATTAAATCAATCAATTACAGATTACAAATATTGGGGACACAACCCCTCTTTATATAGCCAAAGGAATCACAAAAAAAAGGAAATAAAAAAATACCTAATTCGGATCAGAAACGAATTCAGAATCAGATTTGAAAACAGGGTCGCTGTATCTGCATTAGTCGACAAGGCCAATACCCTAGTCGATTAATTGCTTCTATTAGTAAACTAGGTATTTGGCTTCGTCGACTAGTCTGTAGAGAATCAGATTTTCTAACTTTCTGTTTGTATCATTAGTCGACTAGGCTATTATCATAATCGACTAGGTCATGTTCCTCCTGTGCAATCCACTTTGATACGATTGACACGCTCTCGTATTCAACACCATTGATTGCATCGGTCTTTGGCTAACCTTCAAAAGAGTTTAACAAACTCTATCAATAAGATTTTACCCTCTCTCCCCATAATTTTCCACTTTGGTGAATATTTCTCAAATCTGAGCCGAATACAATATAGCACCAAGTCGACTCCAACTGGCTGCACCATTGTGGTTGCCTACGTACCCATGCCCAACGGGATCAAGTCACACGTAGTTCATCCAAACGAGCTCCATCGAGCTCATGCAATTGTGACTAAATTTTCAGCAGCGAACCAAACTGGCTGAGTCATATGAACCTCCTTACCAATACGTCATGGAGAATAATGACCTTCAATTTGAGCTTGTCATGCTCACCAACTTGAGATTCATGCTTCTTCATCCACTTTCATGGATTTATCTTGGTTCCAATAACTGCAAATAATTCGACATTCTCATCAATGTCTTCAACCTGTTCAGTATTAAAACTGGCTAAATGTCTCCACCAGTATCACATCCGTTGAAGTCCTTACTGATACGGAACCATCTGGAGGTAGTGCAGTAGCATCAACCTCCACCTGCTGCAATACACCCTTGGTCTTCGTCCTCTCCACCCGCTGAGAGACTGTAGACTTCAACAATAAAGTTTCATCAAATGTGTCATACTTACTCAACACAATCTTCTTGTTTTCGGGGTCCCATAACTTATAACCTTTCATATTTCTCTTGACATCGAAAAACACAAACTTCTTTACTCGCGAATTTAGCTTGCCATCTTTGGCACTAAAGTAGGCCGGACTTTCAAATACCCGCAGCAAATCATAATCCTGAGTAGCTCCACCTGACTAAATATCCAACAGAGTTTTGCCTCCCATCACAGTCAATGATAGTCCATTTATGAGATGGCTAGCATATACAATCATCTCAACCCAAAATAATTTGTTTAATCATGAATTAGACAACACACACCGAACCTTCTCCAGCAAGGAGCAGTTGATTTTCTTAGCCAACCCATGTGTTCCATTTGTAAAATGAGTACCAATACCAGTGTTTTGGCCAAATTGTAGGAATTAGTTTGTATTTTTCAATATTACCAATTTGGAGCTCCTTAATCTTCCTACCAGTCTATTTCTTCATCATATTCTTTCACTTCACCAGCATACCTAGGGCTTCAAATCTTTGTCTCATGAGATATACCAAACAATGCCTAGATAAATTATCAATAAAAGAGATAAAGTACCGATAACCTGCAAGCGATGCAGTCTTGGCAGGTCCCCAAATACTAACGTGAACACAATCAAGAAGATCTTCTGAGCGGTGAGTAGAGGTGCCAAATTTCACCTTCACCTTCTTGTCCAGAATGTTATTGATCGTACACATATTTTGCATTCTTTTCATTATACTCTTACATTTATCGTGTAATAAATCTGCTAATTTTCTTATTTTAAATGTCTATTTTGTAGAAGATAATCATGAAGAGAAAGAGAATTACACCAAATAAATACCAGTTAAAATCAGATTTAACTGGATCTATTTGGTTAGCTGAGGATGATCCCAGATTTAGTTAGAACAGATTAAGGATTGAGGCAAATGTTCAGCTGAAGATCAGAGCAAATCAAAAAGATAACATCAAATAGAAAACGGTAAAATTTGGATTTCTATAAATCCATTTTGGTTAGCTAAAGATCAACCAAGAATAACGTCAAATATAGAGTTCAAATTCAAAATTTAAAGGAATAAATGGATAGAGAGAAGATCAACGAATGGGATGAAGCAATTTTGACTCGGATTCTGACTAGATACATTTTAGTATTTGAATCATAACTTTCGCTAACGAAACTCAAATCTGATGATTCAAGATGATCCAGAAAGAGGACTTAAAGGGCTACAACTCTTAAGTTGATCACTATTTTTAATTCTATTATTTGGTAAGTTATATTCATCAATCAACACGCCAACAAGCTGCAGATCAGAACTGAATATCCACATCAAATCAAGTTTAGAGATAATGGGAGGATTCAAATTCAGAAATAGGCAGATCTCCCTATCTTTTAACTCATTTCTTTATCCATTTCTATGCTATAAATACTCCACACATCAAAGGCAGAGAAAGTAAGGAAGCAAATATAGATTCTTAAGCCAGTTTTTTTATTTTTAGTGTAGGTTTTTATTTTTATTTTATGTAATTTTTATTTCTTTGTAAGCATAGGTTAGACTAAGATTCATGTAAATAAGAGAGAGAGATTTATGTCGAGAGTGACACCGATGTAACCTCCTCCTTTCTTTCATTATTTCTGCAAGTAATAAAAAGGTAATTTTTTTATATTCTTTTTTATTTTCGTTTTCTTCTTCTTCCTTCTACTCTTCCTTTTTCGGGTTTGATGGTAGTCCAAGTGAGTCAAATAACATCAATATTGCCTTACCTTAGCGAGTGCCATCGATAGCTCATGACGATAGATTCTTTCCTATGTTTGTATCATTTCATACTTGCTAGAAGAAGCCTTTGGGACTGAGTTAATCTTATGAGTTATGCGCTGATCGTCTCTAAATCAAAGTAAACATGCAAAGGTTCCAGATGAGTCATCAACCAGAAAAAGGTAAGCATTTCTTGTAGGTTTTCTTTCTTTCTTTTAATCTTTAGTTTAAATCACCTCCATTATCAAATCTCTACTATTTTTTACTTTCTTTGTACAAAATGACCATCTCCTTCTATCTACCATTTTCACAATCTAACATAACTTATTTTTTTCTTTTAAAAGAACAAAAGAAGAACTTTAACCATTCTTTGTAGCTTAAAAGAGAACTTGCAAAAAAGTTTCCTTCGCTAGTCCCTCCTTGTGGATCACGACCCGCATAGCCACTTGCTATAGCGGGTAGTATTGAGTACTTGCATACTTCTATTATAAAGTTCTGAATTCTGTATTTTTCTGTGCAGGTTCTAACTCGATCTGTTGTGTCCACCCAATTCCATATTGCAGGTAGATACACCTTCTAATGATTCCTTCTTTGTTAGAGCTTGCAAAGACTTTTCTCCTGTATGTCCAAGCCTTATATGCTAAACCTGTGTACAAACATCACCTGAAGAAATAGAAGTCACCACTTGCCCTGTTATCGTACTGCCCATCAAGTAGTATAGGATATTGCGTCGGACGCCCTTCAACACCACCATCGAGCCTCTAGTTATCTTAAGAACATCATCTCTCATAGATACTCCATGACCCAATTCTTTCAAGGTACCAACAGAGATAAAATTCATTTTTACTTGAGGTACATACCTCACTTGCTTCAGTTCCCGTACCATCCCATCAAACATCTTGATACGATCTGTACGATCCCTTTTACTTTATACGGATGATCATCACCCATGATAACGAAACATCCATCTAGCTTCTCAAAACTAGAAAATCAATTCCTATTCGGGCATACATAATAGGTAGCTCTTGTATCTAAAACCTACTCAGAATCACCTGAGTACCCAATAATAGGAGTAGTAAAAGAGAACGAGAATACCGATGAGTCTGAGTCCGATCCATCTGCCTGTAAAGTACCAGCTTGTGTACTGATCACCTGTGTGAGTTTTGCCTCGGTCTTCGACTCCTTACCCTTATTCTTATTCTTGATCCTTGGACAATCAGCCTTCCAGTGCCCTATCTCTTATAGCAAGCACACTGGTTCTTCTTCAGATCTCTAAAATTTGGTCTGGATTGGATCTCCCACGTTCGCCTTTACCCTTCCGATTGGAACCTCTGCTTCTTACCATCAATGCCTCTGCTGATGTACCATTAGAAGAAGATTGCTTGTCCTTCCTCCTCACTTCATAATTTACAAGAGCAGCTGACACATCATTATAGTTAAGTGATTATTTTTCATTAATCAATGTGTGGACGAAGGTCTCATACTCTTCATAAGGAAGAGAATTCAAAAGAATTAACGCCTTATCTTCTTTTTCGATATCCACATCCACATTAATCAAATCTGTAAGAAAGTTTGTGTAGCCATTCATGTGCTCAGCAATAGAGAGTCTCTTCTTCAACTGAAAGTGGTAAAGCTACCTTTTTAGAAGCAGTCGAGACTCGATACTCTTCGTCAGATATTTCGTCTCAAGAATCTCCCACATCTTCATTGTAGATGTCTCATATAACACAAGATACTTAATGTCTTGTGCCAAACAAAATCTTATAAGACCACACGTCATCATATTCATCTTATTCCAATCCTTTTTAGAAGTCTCCTTTGGCTTTTTTCAATCAAAGAGTGTCTTCAAGGTTTGATACCATCAATGCATCCATCACCTCATACCTCCACATCTCAAAATTATCCGTGCCATCAAACTTTACCACATCGATCTTCATCGGATGTGGATTTATGGATTTCACTGTAGATTAACTTTCTCTGGCTATCTTCTTAATAGATTCCTTAACACAATGCGGAAAACAATTGGTGAAAATAAATTCAAATAGGAAAGTTCAAATCTTTACCTCCGAACGAAACTATAGACAGTCTCCAAATTGATTTGCTCATCCGAATGAAAAACTCTCCGTTAAACCCAGAAAGCCCATATTTCACTTATTGGGAATCCACACGACAGAGAATAAGGGTACCAGATAATAATCAATCAATCACACGAACAATTAAATAAAGAAAAGAAAGAGAGAACATAAGATTTAGCGAGGTTCAGCAATTTCCCTACGTCCTCGGGGCAAGGGGAGAGAATTCTTATTGAATCAATCAATTACAAGTTATAAATATTGGGGACACTATCCCTCTTTATATAGCTAAAAAAATCATGAAAAAAAGAAAACCAAAAACACCTAATTCGGATCAAAAATGAATTCAGAATCAGATTTAGAAACAGGCTCCTGCAGCTGCATTAGTCGACTAGGCCAATACCCTAGTCGACTAATTGCTTCTATTAGTCGACTAGGTATTTGGCCTAGTCGACTAGTCTGTAGTGACACAGTTTTTTCAACTTTTTTTTATATCATTAGTTGACTAGGCCATTGCCCTAGTCGACTAGGTATTGTTCCTCTTGTACAATCCACTTCGATATGACCGACACATTCTCGTATTCAACACCACTGATTGCATTGATCTTTCGCTAACCTTCAAAAGAGTTTAATAAACTCTATCAACAAGATTTTACCCTCTCTCCCCACAGAGAAGTCGTATATTTTAATCGACATTGATACATTATTTTAATTCCTTTAAAGTGATACAATTTTTACCACAATCTTCACCAATATATATTATCAAGCAATATAATTTGCATCATTTTTTGGAAATATATATCGTGATACAAGCGGAGAGTTTTTGATGTCATGATTAACGAGCTTACACAATTTATACCATGATTATTAAGTTTACACAATTTATACCTTGATTAACAAGCTCACACAATTATACCATGATTATCAAGCTCACACAATTTATACTGTGATTAACAAGCTTACAACATGTTAAAATGTCCAATTCAATTGTAGAAATCAAGTGAGAACATGAGAAAACTTTACTCACCCTCTACTTGATAATTTTCGATACAATGAAGCTCAAACAACCGCCACATAAATTCCTATTTAATTTATATACAAAGAAATTGGCGTTAACATGTAATTGTTCATGAAGAAAATTTAATTAATAGATAAGAGGTGCTAGCTTACCTCTTAGTTGATTAGTTATGTGATTAATAAACCACCAAACACCTTCACTTCTTCCTTTGATTAATACGTCACTAAGCTCCTCCACTTTCTTCGCTTGCTTGCGTACCTCACTAAGCTCCTCACTTGGCTCGGGTCCGGATCTTGCGCTGAGTTCGGATATAGCCGAGCAACAAATGGAGGAGAAAAGAAGAGAAAAAGAAGAAAAGAAAGAGAAAGGAAGAGAAAAAGAAAATTAATTGAAGAGAAATTTGGAGAAGAAAGAGATGATTTTTAGGATTTTCTCAATTTGGGAAAGTGAGAGATTTGAGGTTTTGTTGGATGAATAGTAACTTAAGAGAGTATTAAATAGGTGAGATAAATTTTGAGTAGTTTCTTTATTTAATAGAATTTTTTAGAACTCAAACTCACCAAACTCATTAAACTCTCCACCAACCCATCAACTCAGTTAACTCTACACCAACACATTATACGTGTATGTATATATAATATATATACATGTATACTTATATTTATATATAATGCGTTGTACTTACGCCTTTCGTTCTACACACATATAAAATATGCTGAGAGCTTAAATATAATTAATTATTAATTAACTAAATGATCAAATCCATAATCAAACGAGAGTAACTAAATTATTTTCTCAAATCATTCTTTATATTCACATGAATCCAATATTTAATATTTTAAATTAGGGTTTAATAATTCAGGTGTTATAAGTGCACACTGTAACATACATGATACTCCTAATTGCACTCGAATAGAGAAAATAAGAAACATACTGCTTCTCCTCCAGAGTCTGCGTGACTGCTTTGTAGAAGTCGAAAATAAGTAGCAAGCAGATTCTTCACAGACTTGGTGTCAAGCATGCCAAAACTGTCCAACGCCTTCTCGATGTGTTTCTTCTAAGATTGAAACAATGTTTCCTCTCGTCTATTTTTGTGAATCTCTATTCCCAAAATCTTCTTAGCTTCTCTCAAATCTCTCATAACAAACTCATTAATCAATTGAGATTTCAACCTGCCAATTCAGCCATGTCTCTGACAACAATTAGCATATCGTTGACGTATAAAAGCAAATAAATAAATGAGCCATCACTAAGCTTTCAATGATAAACACAAGTATCACACGAACTCCTCGAGAAACCATGCCTGATCATGAAAGTGTCAAACCTCAAATGTCATTACCGCGGGGACTGCTTCAAACCATACAAAGACTTCTTCAACCCGCACACGACCTTCTTTGCCTTCAATAGAGAACCCCTCTGGCTTATGCATATAAATTTGTTCCTCAAGTAAACAATCTAAGAATTTCGTCTTCACATCAAGTTGCTCGATCTCCAAATCAGACCAAGCGGCCATGGTAAGCAACAAATAAATGAAGTGTGCTTTACGACTGGAAAGAACACTTCATTAAAGTCCACACCTTCCCTCTGACCATATCCCTTGGCTACCAAGCGTGCTTTATACCTTACAAATTTAGCTCTGAAGTTTCTTCTTTCTTTTTGAAGACCCATTTGTAGCCAATTATTTTTATCTCAATGGTGGCTTCACCAACTCCCATATCTGATTCTTGTGAAGAGACTCAATCTCTTCAGTTATAGTAACGATCTACTCTGCAGCCTCCTTATCACTAATAGCTTCACAATAACTAGATGGCTTTGTAATCTCAATTAGCTCTGCATCCTAAATCCACTCTGCAACATTCAAAACAAATACAACTGTATCTGCATGAGCAAATCGCTGAGGAGGTTGGATATTTGTTCTCTCTTCCTGTGCAATGATGTACTGTTGCTGTGAAGGAGTACCGTCCATTCGAATTTGAATGTGGGCAACATAAACTAGTTCAACATGAATGCCATTATGCACTCTCTCTGGAGCTTTACTTTCTAACCCCACTTGCTCGCTAGATTCCTTGAACCTTTAGTATCAACAACAAACTCTTTTCTCGTGTGATGTAATACCCATGGTTTGTAATACATGGTTTAATAATAATCTTAAGTATTTTAATATATATATAATATATATACACACACACACACACCACACACACACACACACACACACACAATATATAAAATTAGTATTGAGATATAAATTGTTATTTAGTAGAAGTCATTATTTTTATCCATTACTAATTACTAGTATAATTAATAATTATTTCAAACATTATCATTATTAACTATTATTAATATTATTGTTGGTGTGTGTTATTATGGCTATGCCCACCTCCTCTTTTATCCTATTTTCTTTTTCCCATACCCATTATGTTTATATTCAAACCCATAACCCAACTCCCCATAATTCTATCTACCAAATCCTAATCCTAACAACCCAATCCTAATCCCAACCAACCTATTTTTTCTATTCTTTTTTCTTCTTTTCCTCCATGCACTCTCCACCGCTGGCTTGAGCCACAGCCAACCCACTACACCCTCCTCCTTTATGCTCAGCCTGCAACCTCTCCTACAACTCCCCCATCGCCTTGGCGCCTTGCAACATGGCCGACATCACTCTCCCCGCGTGGCCGAGCACCCCACCCCAGGCTCCCCATCCACACCTCAGTAACCCCCTCCGATCTCCCTCTCCGCCATGTCATCAGAGATCCTCTCCTGAAGCTTAACCCCTGACCGAGACTCCTCCTCGGATGCTCCGCCCCCTCCGTTGGAGCCGTGGTGCACCTCGGTAGCACACTAGCACGACTACTGGCCCTCCCACCTTTGTCTCTTCCAGGTCAGGTCGCAACACTCCTTACTATGCCTCCTCAGCCCATGCGAGCAGCAGCCCAGGCTCCACCTCCGCGCACACCCAAACACCCCCATGGTAGCCCCCTTCCCTCCCCACGGCTCTCACAGCCTCCTTGATCCAACCGCCGTCGCGCGCCACCACATCCAACAGAGCCACCAACTGCATCCTCTCCTCCTTCCGTCACGGCCTGCTCCACCCCCTTTGGCTGACCTTCTGCTCCACATCCCTTGGCCAGGCCGTGAGCCAATGCCCTCCTTTAGCCTCCGCACCACAGCACGCCAACAGCCCCAAACCCCATGCGCACCACCACCTATCTGGCCTACACCTCCCCTTTAGCTGATACCTCCCCCCTCCTCTGCCACTCTCCACCTACTCCGTTGGTGAGAGCGAGCACACCAGCATCCTCTCCGGCGAGATCCTCGAGCCGTTGACATCCTCCACGGCCTCCGCCCTCCGCCGGAGCCAATCTTCTAGCCCTGCATCAATGAGTCCTTCCTCATTTGCCTATCTTATTCTCTGTTGCTCTCTTTCTCTCTCTATCTCTCTCTCTCATATTAAGATATATATGCATGAGTGTGTAAGTGTGTTTTAATTATGTGCGTGCATGTATTGTCTGTGTGTGCTTGCTGTGTGCATGAGCTATTTTGTGTCTTGTGTTATATTTGAGTGAGTGTGTATTAATGCATGCGTGTATGGGTTTGTTGGTATGGGTATGTGTGTTATTTATGTGAGTATGTGTGAGTGTTGTGTGTTGTGCTTGGGTGCATGTATGTGAGTGTGTTTAGGTGTGTGCAGGTAAGTGGATATATGTGTATATATATGTGTATGATGTATTAAGGTGTATATGGATAGTTTGTGTATATGTGTGTACGGGTGTATACCGGTGCGTGTATATATTTGTGTTCATGTGAATTTATGTGTATGATTGCGTGTTGCAGTGATTACGGACTCGTTCCTGCGATCTGAACTCGGTAACGAGAGATTCAGATATGTGCCCTTTATGGACCTGATACACTGGCAATTTAAAACCGACCCATGAGATAATCCGGAGATCCGTACCGATTCGTGTAGTGAAGACCAGACGGCAATTTGAATCCAAAACCGCATCATTTCATATGAGTGTCTGTTCTTATATTATTTTCTTATTTACTGTGGTCCGTAGGCATTTGTATGTTACTCATATTATTTCATGTGATCGTCTGATGAATTTTATTAGTTTGATTACTCGTATCACTTCATGAGACATTAATGATCATTCACCTTATTTATTTAGTTGATATGAGTGTTTATCAGCATCCACTTTTGATTCAAGACAGTTGTAGTATACCTTAGACTGTGACTTGGATTGATCTTGAGATTTGCCTGGTTCATTTTAGTGGATAAATAGTATATTTATTTGAGGTATTTATCAGATATTTATTTGATGATTATTTAGATAGGAATTTATTTGAATACTCAGGATGGAATAAACATGATGTTACCTTATTAAGATGACTGATCTTATTGATAGTTGGACTTATATGGATTTAGTTATATTTAGGGTTGACCTGAGATTTATATTCCTTACATTAGATCTTGACCAGTATATAGATACGGATTAATTTTGTTAGATTATCGTCAAGTGTCGTGCATATATTTTACCTCTGATATCAATGTGTAACATGATTTTGGTTTTGGATTATTGAAGTAAGGATTTTCTGGATTTACCTTGATTACATTAATTGAATATTGATTACCTTATTGATATTGACTACTAGATGAAGAAATGATCTAGATCTCATATTGATCGAGGATGTTACACTCCTTAATTGTGATCTTGATTAGATTGGATAGCGATGATCAGTTAGATGTCGTAGAGTATACATTTATTTCAGGTTGTTGAGATTTAGATACACCAGTGACTTAGAGGGTGGATATATCAATGACTTTGAGGATCAGAGTTGATTGAATATTCTACTCTGGAGTATTCTGTTCATGCCGCGTGTTATTACTCATCCTGAATATCATGATACCACTTGAAAAACTTAACTGATCATACATGACATCTACCTGATGACTATATTTTCCATGTTATCATAGTTGCTGAGAAAATATTGTTATACAGTAACAACACCCTACTATTATACTTGTTACATATTATGTTATACCGTTGCCATCACTGAGTTATCCCAGTGATCTAGGTAACTTGTGCATTAAATAATCTTGATAATATAATAACATGATTTTTAAACAACTTACACTGGGACTGAGAAAATTGATGAAGAAGACAACGTCTGTATTTTGGATGGACCTAGGATATAAGTTGTGTAGCCAAAAGAGGGTTCCACCGCAGGGTTTCCGTGGGTGACTGACATCCCATCCTGTTCCTGTTCTTGTTCCAGTTATACATGTTATACATGTTACCTGACTTGTTATACATGTTACATGACTACCTTGTGGTAGGGCCTAGTTTAGCGCCAAGAGTCTGGGCCGTGGTCCCGGGCATGTACGGTGTTGGCCCAAAGGCCCACACTCTAGTTTTGATGATGATTAAATCATATAGTTAACGTACTAATGATCTTGTATTTATATAGTTTCAGATTTTTTATTAAGATCTTAGTCGGTGTTTAACTTCAATAAAAAATTTGAAGTCAAGTTTTGAAGCTAGCACCTGTTGATTCAAGAGCTCGCGCTTTAAAGATCACATCAAGTACTCAAGAGGAGTCTAACTCTTTGGATTAAGGTTTGGACCAAGTCAAGATGAAAAAGAAGATTTTCAAGACTTGAGTCTAGTTTTGTAAGTGCTAAGATTTTGTGCTTTAGATAAAATATAAAGGATAGATTAGTTGTGGATTGCTCAAGCTCATATACACACACAAAATTTATATAGTGTTTTCATAAGAATGTTTTGATTTTAGAAATTACTGTTTTGATTTTGAGCTTCAAAGAAGATATCTTTACTTTTCATGAATATGGTTCATCAAAATGAGTTTATATGGTTTATATGTGTTTTGAATTTCATCCATATACATTGATGGTTCAAATGTTTGAAAAAAACTTATTTGATGTTTCTATAACATGCGTTTAAGTTTTATATTTATCAAAATTTTGTTTAGATCTTAATTGTCATAAACATAGATGTTTCATTTTTATGTGTATTAGATCATATCCATACACACTATACTTCAAATGAGTTTTAATATCTTATTTTTGTATTTGAACAAGTTTTGAAAAAATCGTTTTCAAATTGAAGATTGATTTTGAAAAATACGGTTTCTGGTTTAAAGCTAAAATTCTTTATCGCAAAATTAGTTCAATATGTTGCAATATGTGTTAATTTTTTATCACACATATTTATAATTCAAAGTATTTTAATGAACTTATTTTTGCGGATTTTATGTGATTTTATGGGATTTTATAGGATATTGAAAGACCAAGTTGTAACCCCTAATAATCCCTGACCTAGCCTTCTGGCGGTTGACCGACCGGTTGACCGAACCAGAAGTCGGTCGACTGATGTGTACAAAAATGTGCACAAGCCCTGATTTGAGGGCCGATCAACTGGGCGGTCGACCGATCCAGAGAGTTTACTCTCTGGAACTGGCCCCGGTCGACTGGGCGGTCGACCAGCCAGAGAGCTTTTCTCTCTGGTTCTTGCCTCGGTCGACCGATAGGTTAAGACCTAGGTGCGATCGACCGGGCGATTGACCGACAACCCAACGGTCTCAAATATGATCGTTGGCCGGTCGACCGACAGGTCATCTGGACTGGGGATTTGCTCCAACAGCTAGTTTTTTGTAGCTCTATAAAAGGGGGCTGTTTTGGATAGTTTTAAACAAGATTTTGGAGAAATTTTAGAGCCAGTTTTTCCTATCTCTTTTCGAGTTTCTTTTCACTTGTTTTTGGGCTAAAACTTTCATATCAAAAGGAGAGCTTTTAAAAGTGTTTTCAAGAGATTTGTTGAGTTTTCAATCACAACTCTATCTTGTTTTTCTTGCACAAACTTTAGCATTCCATTGCTATATCAATCTTCTAGGAATCCTTGTTGTGAGAGTTATTTTTGTGATCAAGAAAAGTGATCACAAAGTTTTCATTCTTGTATTGTGAGGAGTTGTAGATGATGTGGTCTCAGTAAGGGAGTTAGCAAATGAAGTGATCACTAAGTGTTCCAACTTCTGGTTGGAGGAGTTGTAAGAGGTGCGGCCTCGGCAAGTAAGTGTGCTTGCATTTGTTGTTCTTGCGAAAACAAGTGAGGAACTTGCGGGTCTAAGAGTTCTTGAGAGAGCTCGTTATAGGTGTTGTGGCACCGGGTGATCTTGCAAGATCGATTATAGTGAAAATCTTTTACAGTGTTGAAGGCGTGAATGTAGAGCAAGTGTGCTCAAATCTCGAAACAATTCTCCCGTGTTTGCGATTGCTCATCTCTCTCTCTCACTTGTATTTATATATTTTGCATGCTTATATTGTTTATATTTTTATATTCTTGATATATCTTGTGCTTAATTGATATGTGCTTGAGATTATTTGTTCACACTTATATTCAACCAAGAGAGCCATAGTGGCACCTCAACTCTTAATTTAGAGGAATCTTGAGGAGATAGTCCAGAACCCTATACCAGGAATTCGGCTACACTCTTATGTTATACGTTATGTGTAGTGTAATAGATTTTAGTTTGTATAATTAGTTTTAATTCTGCATTAATTTGCATTAGATTAGCTTGTCACCTATTCACCCCTCTAAGTGACCTACAATTGGTATCAGAGCTTGGTGCTCTTGATTTGGGTATAACACCTTAAGTTTAAGATTCTCATTTAGCTAATCACAACATTTGTTTAGACACACATATGGATTTTATGACACCTCCTATGTTTGCCATTCTTAATAAACAAACTTGGAAAGTTAAGATATCCATGTACCTTAAAACCCTAGGCATTCATGTTTATCTTGCCACCATTAAAGAATCTTATTATATTAATGGCAAGTATCTTGAGGCTAACACAAAAACCATCCATGCTATAAAGTCTACCCTAAATGATGAATATTTATCTAGGATTGCTAACTTTGATTCGATTTTTTTAGTATGGAACACCCTTATCTCCCTTAGTGAATAAAAGCGAT
Source organism: Agave tequilana (assembly GCA_038442645.1). Taxonomy (NCBI): domain Eukaryota; kingdom Viridiplantae; phylum Streptophyta; class Magnoliopsida; order Asparagales; family Asparagaceae; genus Agave; species Agave tequilana. The sequence goes on from JAVJIF010017589.1 coordinate 62,902, forward strand.
ACTACATGGGGAGTAACTTGGATGATGGAAGTGCTACTTTCAACATATGCTATATGGTCCAAGGGGATGACCACATTGAGGTAAATTCCGAATCCGAGCTTGATGAAGATGTTGACATATCATATGATGAACTTGCTTTATTTTGTCAACAGCTTCTTAAAAAGTATGAATTGTTAAAAATAGAAAACAAAAGTTTGAAAAATGAAAATGATTTGGTTTAAAAGAGAAAAAGATTCTTTTCAAAATAAATTTGAAATTATTTCAAATGAAAATGAATTTTTGAAAAAGGAGATTGTTTCTTTGACTTTAAAATTAAATAAAATTTGAAGGAAACTGTAACACCCTGCTCCCCGGTGTACGTATAACCGTGTCTGTACGCGATACGACGTACAAATTTGATTTGACCTCTGTAGTATTCCGATTGACCTGATTTCAGTTTCAAAAATCATTTCCTAATATTGTAAATTTTTCAGAATTTTCTGGAATTTTCTGGATTATTTTGAAAATATCCGTTGTCGGTGTCGACCGATACCAATAACCAGCCTTCCGATTTTTATTTCACAAACGGAGTAGAATTTTGAGAATCGGCCTTCACCCTGTGCCTTAGAATTGTATTATCTACGTTCGGGTAGTTTTGGGGATTTTTCTGAATTTATCGAAAATCCGGGCAAAACCGGTGTCGCCCGTATCGGCGACAGCTTCCGAGATTTTTAATTTGCAAACCGGATTGAGTTTCGACAAACCGTTTTCATATTATGTCTCAGCGTAATTTTCTCTATTTTCTGTAATTTTTGGGTACCGTTCGGAGCTAGTCAAATTTTTGACCAAATAAAATAATATTATTTTAATAATTAAAAACCCTTCTTTTCTTTTCTTTCTCTTTTTCTTTCTTCCTTCTTCTCCAAGTTTCTTCTTCCACCGCCTTTGACCAGCGAGCCCTCCACCGCCTCTTCTCTCTCTCTCCTTTTAATTTAAAATCTCTCTCTCTAATTAGCAAAAATCCCTCCCTCTCTATTTCTCTCTCTCTCTCTAATTAGAGAGATGAATCAATCTCTCTTTCCTCACTCTCTCTCTAACGTCTCTCCCTCTCTCTGCGCAACCCACCCGGGAGAAATCCAACCAGGCCGGCGGCCGTCGCGCAGGCCGTCGCCACCGCCGGCCGCCGCAACCCCGCAGGCCACCCTTCTCCTCCTCCTTCTTCTTCTTCTTCTTCTTTCCTTCCCCTTTCTTTCCTCTGTTTTTCCTTTCTCCCTCACCTCTCTCTCTCTCTCCCCTCGACCAGACCGACCGCCGGCGGCCAGGCCCGCCGCCGGCGAGCTCCTCCACCGCCGGCCAGCGGCGCTGGCCGGCCACGGGTGCGCAGCAGCAGCAGCACCTCTGCTGCTGCTGCTGCTGGTGAGTGTGTTTGCTGTGTGTGTGTGTGTGTGTTTGGCTGTGTGTTGTGTGTGTGGTGTGTGTTGTGTGTTGTGTGTTGTGTGTGAGTGGTGTGTGTGTGTGGGTGGGTGTGTGTGTTGGGTGTTGTGTGTGTGTACGTGTGTGTGTGAGTGTGTGTGTGAGTGTGAGAGTGTGCTGTGTGTGTATGTGTGTGTGAGTGTAAGTGTGTGTGTGTTGTTGGGTTCGGGTTCACCTCCGAACCCACTAGAGTCCTATTGGTTACCTTGAAACCCGTTACCCACTAAGCCCTACCCATTAACCCACTAACCCAATTCCACTTAAGTCATTGGGTTTGGATATCAGATCTACACTCGACCCGTTATGAGCCAAACCCGCTTCCGAAACCCATTACAGGTAATGTTACAGAAAACCCCTTATACAATTTAGTATTTGCATTTAATATTTTATTTACATATTTACCCCTATTTGTTATGATTTAGTATTCGGGCGATATCGGGAGCATCCGGACTCCGATTCGGGCAATTCTGGATCCGTTGCGATCGTGGGAACGAGAGCTACAGTCCTGTAGCTAGTTTGTGAGTGTTTTTCTTTTATAACTTATATTTGATCATGTTTAATAATTTTGATTGGTTGTCTGTAAATACCGGGTAATAAATGGTACTTAGTGAAAGACTAATATAACGATTAGTTAAACATACATGATCCAGATCATAAGATGGTGACCGACATTACAAATAGGGATAGCTGATACTCGATTAGATATGATCACTGGTACCGGCCTCCCACTAGACGCCATGAAGATATATGTACCCGTAATTATTACCCAAACATGCATTCGGTACAACCAGTTATTGTCATTACATATTACACAATATATTATCATTCACTGCTATATAGACACGCCAACACTGTATTTTGCATGTTAGGGAATTACCGTTACCTAGATACCCTGGACACCAGTAATAGGACACGGATACTGTGAGGTCACTGGACATGATAGTATAGTCTACACTGAGTACTGTCATTACATGTGTTATCACAGAGATAGGTTACACGGATCATGGCTACACATCTCTATTCCACTGGTACACGGACATACCCATGCATGGATTACCGCATTTCATATCATGTCATGTTTACATATCCCTGTTACACGTGCATGTTATGTTTACATATCACTGTTACACGTACATGTTATGTTTACATATCACTGTTACACATGCATGTCATGTTTCCCTGTGACTTATGCTTATATAGTTTCTCTATATTATTGTCATATGGATCACCATGCCGATTACCTGTATTATTGTTCCATGTTATCAGATACATGTTATATGCTTGTTTCCCGTTATTGATATTGTTAATCCCGTTACTGGATACATGTTCCCGTTACTGATATGGATGTTCCCGATACTGGACATGAGAGCCGTTGATATGCGATATGTGGGGATCCCACATTTATTGTTCCCGTTTCCCGATATATTGTTCATGTTATCTTGTTCATGTTATATTGTTCCTGATTCTCGTTATATTGTTCTACGCTATCAACAGAGCTCAGGTCCAGTTATCATGTTACCCGTATCATGTACGGTAGTTGTTCTTGTTCCATTGTATACTTGATATAACAGATCATAAAGCTAACTGGGGTATGGGGGAGACTTGACGGTTGATTAGATCTTATCGGGTGATGTACTGGATCCATATTGTTTTCCCACTGCAGGGGACGGTAGGAGGGCTGCCTACCAATTGCTCCATGAGCTCTTGTTACTTGATTCATGCTCCCCTCTTAGCGGAGGGCCCTGGTCCTGGCAGCCAGGGGCTTGTTTAAGGCCGTGATCCCGGGTATGCACGGGATACATCCACCCGATAAGAACTCTTCGACCATGGGTTTCCAATTAACATAATAAAACAGTATACACAATAGTGACGTCGGGAACACTTGTTATTTGGTTGCTCTCTCGTTTGGATAATGGTACCCGTAGGCCATGTCCGGATGGGTTCGACTGGGGTGCGGGCTTCAGTATGAACCGCCAGTGGTATGGGACACTGGAAGAGAGTAATTAAAATATCAGGTGGTACTGATCGCTACTATTGTATAAATAACATGACTTGCCTGATACATGTTTACTACTTGTTTCTGTTCCTTGTCTGATACATGTTTCCTATTGTATAGTGGTACTTCTTATGGTACATGCTCATTTATCTGAGATCATGTTATATGTTTAGTTGTTACTTTACCCGATACATGTACTCTTTCTGTAGTGGCATACTATTTGTGCATATGTGCATATATTCTATCTTCTGTATACCTTGCATACATCATTACTGTCTGTGCACTACATTGTATACCCGTTAGGTAGCATATGCCCACCTGCATGTTCATATTGCATATGTCCACCTGCATGTGCACTGCTATCACGTCACCACTAGACAACATAATGTATGATACAAACCGACCATAGATATGATCAGATGATACCCGGCTATGTAGTGATGGTATTAAAGGATAACCTGCTTATATATTTCTACTGCTTCCATGTCTCTATATTTCTATTGTTTATGCTATGCTTATTATATGGTATACAACATTATGTATTATATATGCGTATCATACTTGTATTATTATAGAATATTACTTCCTCCTTCATTTTACCACTCACTAGGTCGCTTTCTGACGACCCTGGGTTTGCATGCTCAGATTGGAGACCGCGTACCGTAGTATCCGAGAGTGCCTTGGAGTCACATAGGAGATTCCTTATCGAGTCACTTCATAGGTATCTTTGTGTTTTATTTCTGTTATCATATTTATTCCTGTTTTCATATCTATTATGATCGCTGACCTCTTTCTGCAGGTATTCTTGTACTTATTTCATGCTGGACCTTATATCTATATGGAGGTATTGTACTGTACTGAGGCTTAACGTACGCGTGAGCGTGTTTTCACCTCGCGTATGTACGTCGTCATAACGTCTCCGTATCCTTGGGATCGGGGCGTTACAGAAACAATTCATTGAAAAATAAACTTATTTTGGTGGAAAAAGGAAAAATCTTTAGTTTTGATATTTGTTTTGAGCCTTATTGATTTATTTCAAGAATATACTATTCACATAACTCTTGTGCACTCACATTATTTTTATTTACTCATGACTTTGTTTTATGAGCACATTTTTTAGCCTTATAGATCTTGAGTGACAATTTTTGTGTACTTAGCAATGTTTCATGGATATATATTTGTTTTTATTCCTTACTTGAAGGATTTCGTACTAGTTTTCAAAATTATCATAATACTAGTTTCTTTATTCTTTAATTTGGTAGAATTTTTAAATATGTTAAAATATTTTCAAATCATATTTTTGAAAACTTTTACCAACCTAAGGGCGGATGGTAGGGCGACCATACCTTGTATGCCTTAATGACTATCTTTTATCATGTGTATGAAAGAGTGGTAGTTATTAGTTATACATATGATCATGGAATTTTATTTTTATATACTTTTATGTGTTTTCTATATATGTATGCACTAAATTTAAATTGATACAATCATACATATATATGACTTTGATTGTGCTTGTTTTACATGTCCATACATTTTAAAACACAAATCATATTTATACTAAGCTTGATTTTATCCTAAATGTTAATTGGTATCTTTACGAGTTTATGCATTGATTTCAATTGGTATTTATTTGATATTAAAATGTACTTCATACTTCACCTTCAATTGGTATAAAAAATCTACTATTGGTATCTAATTTTTTTTGTTTCTTTACAAGTGGTGCCAACATTTGCTTTTGTCAGCTACTGTTTGATTTCATTGATATCAAAATTTATAATTGGTATCAAATTTTTGTTTTGTTGACTCAAGAAATTTCAAAATTTCGTTTAAAGTATTATCAATTTTTTTTAATTTGTTAATATGTATTGCTTATGTGCAAGGGAGCTTAACATCTTCTCCATATATAGATTCATATTAAGAGTATCTCACATTGAGGAGTTTGACCTCTCTTCTTTACGTGATACACGTGTGCAGGGGGAGATTAACATCTCCGTTTATACATTATATATTATGCTTTATGTAGGTTAGGGTCTAGTCATCCCTTCTTCATGTAATGCATGCAGGGGAGTTAACTTAACGTCTCTCCTCTTTATGAATGTATATCACATATACATCTTTATTGTTTGATTGTCTTCACCCCTTTCTTGATGAATTGACAAAAAGTGGGAGAATAATTTAGTGAGTTTATATATGCATGCTTAATATTAGTATTTATGCATATATGTTTTGCTTAATTGAAAATGCATGAGTTAAGAGAGAGCTTCAATGAAGCTTATCTTTAATCCATGCATATATAACTCTATGAGTTTTGTCATCATCAAAAGGGGGAGATTGTTGGCCCAAAGGCCCATCACTCTAGTTTTGATGATGATTAACTCATATAGTTATAGTACTAATGATCTTGTGTTTATATAGTTTCAGATTTCTATCAAGATCTTAGTCGGTATTTAGCTTCAATAAAAAATTCGAAGTCAAAATTTGAAGGTAGCACGTATTGATTTAAGAGCTCGCGCTTCAAAGATAGCATCAAGTACTCAAGAGGAGTTTAGCTCTTTGGATTAAGGTTTAGACCAAGTCAAAATGGAAAAGAAGATTTTCAAGACTTGAGTCTAGTTTTATAAGTGTTAAGATTTTATGTTTTAGATAAATTATAAAGGATAGATTAGTTGTGGATTGCTCAAGCTTATATACACAAAAAAAATTTATATAGTATTTTCATAAGATTAGTTTTGATTTTAGAAAATACCGTTTTGGTTTTGAGCTTCAAAGACGAAATCTTTACGTTTCATGATAGAGCTCATCAAAATAAATTTATATGGTTTATGTGTTTTGGATTTCATCCATACACATTGATGATTCAAATATTTCAAAAAAACTTATTTGATGTTTCTATAACATGTGTTTAAGTTTTGTATTTATTAAAATTTTGTTTAGAGCTTAATTGTCAAAAATATAGATATTTCATTTTATATATGTATTGGATCATATCCAGACACACTATGCTTCAACTAAGTTTTAATATCTTATTTTGTATTTGAACAAGTTTTGAAAAAATCATTTTTCAAATTGAAGATTGATTTTGAAAAATACGGTTTCTGATTTAAAGCTAAAATTATTTATCGCAAAAATAGATCAATATGTTTGTAATATATGTTGATTTTTTATCACACATATTTGTAATTCAAATTATTTTAACGAATTTATTCTTGTGAATTTTATGTGATTTTACAAGATTTTATAGGATATTGAAAGACCAAGTTTTAATCCTTAATAATCCCTGACCTGGCCTTCTGGCGGTTGACCGACCGGTTGACCTAACCAGAAGTCGGTCGACTGAACGGTCGATCGATGTACACAGAAACATGCAAAAGCCCTGGCTTTGAGGGCCGATCTACCGATCCAGAGAGTTTACTCTCTGGATCTGGCCTCGGTCGACCGGCCAGAGAGCTTTGCTTTCTGATTCTTGCCTCGGTCGACTGACGGTCAAGACCTGGGTGCGGTCAACCCGAGCGGTTGACCAGCAATCCCAACGGTCATAAATATGACCATTGACCGGTCGACTAGCCAGTCGACTGACAGATCATCTGGCCTGGGGATCCCCAACGGCTAGTTTTTTGCAGCTCTATAAAGTGGGCTGTTTTAGCTAGTTTTAAACAAGATTTTTGGTGATGTTTTAGATCTAGTTTATTCTATCTCTTTTAGGGTTTCTTTTCACTTGTTTTTGAACTAAAACTTTCATATCAAAAGGAGAGCTTTTAAGAGTGTTTTCAAAAGAGATTTCTTGAGTTTTACACAACTCTATCTTGTTTTTCTCATACAAACTTGAGCTTTCCATTACTATATCAATCCTCTAGGGATCCTTGTCGTGAGAGTTATTTTTGTGATCAAGAGAAGTGATCACAAGTTTTCATTCTTGTATTGTGAGGAGCTGTAGAAGTTGTGGCCTGGTGAAGAGAGTTTTGTGGTGATCAAGTGAAGTGATCACTAAGTATTCCAACTTGTGGTTGGAGGAGTTGTAAGATGTGCGACCTCGGCAAGCAAGTGTGCTTGTATGTGTTGTTCTTGCGGGAGCAAGTGAGGGACTTCGAGTCCAAGAGTTCTAGGTGTTGCGGCACCGGGTGATCTTGCAGGATCGATTATAGTGGAAATCTTTCATAGTATTGAAGGTGGGGACGTAGAGCAAGTGTGGTCGAACCTCAAAATAATTCTCCCGTGTTTACGATTGCTCATCTCTCTCACTTGTATTTATATATCTTGCATGCTTATATTGTTTATCTTTTAATATGCTTGATATATCTTGTACTTAATTGATATATGATTGGGATTATTTGCTAACACTTGTATTCAATCAAGAAAGCCATAGTGACACCTTAACTCTTAATCTAGAGGAATCTTGAGGAGACAGTCCAGAGCCCTTCACCGGGAATTCGGCTACACTCTTGTGTTATACGTTGTGTGTAGTGTAATAGCTTTTAATTTGCATAATTAGTTTTAATTTCACATTGTTGTGCATTAGATTAGCTTGTCAGATATTCACCCTCTCTAGGTGACCTACATACGGGACCCACTTAAAACATAGACAATGTCCCAAACCAATCAATTTCAATAACATAAGACCCTGATTGACATGTGTTGAAGGCGTAGTAATAGACACGTCTATTGCATGTGGCAATCAGTGTTCGCTGATATAATTAATAACAAACTGAATCTTACATTGACATTGATATATATATATACATGTTATGATAGACACCTGACTGTACTCATGATCTGACATATGATATTATTACATATTGATCTCATTACTCTTAAAGTTAGGTATTGCATGTCATCATGATACTTGTACTATGCTGATAGATATTTATAGCACTATTCTCTCTTCTTATTACTATTTCATTGTGTCATTTTTTTTTATCCAGTACACCTTTATGATAGCATCATATGAACACACGATATATGCACGTGCACCTTTCCTTTTATTCTTACACACTCATTGGGAGTTCTGACTCTCTGGATTTGCATATCCAGGTCTTGTATGTTACCTTACTGATTAGGTATTTGGAGAGAATCACACGCCTTATAGGGAACCTGGAGTTTTCTCTATTTGATTACCGGTACTCTTTCTTAATGATCGAGCCAACCTGCACAGAAAAATACAAACATTTAGAATAGTGCTAGGCCCTAAATATCAACGTGTAGCCTAAGGCAAACGGGTCGGGATCCACAAAGAGGGACTGTGATGGAAGCAATTAAGTAAGTTTCTTCTTTTAATTTACAAAAATCGGTTTAAAAGTTCTCTTCTCAGTTTTAGAAGAAAATAAAAATAGTTAAGGCTAATCTAAGTTAAAAGAATTCTAAAGAAGAAGATGAGTTTGTTGTTAAAGAAGAAAAGAAAAACGAGTTTAAAGAAATAAAAAGAGAAAGTATTGGTTTTAGAAATTGTTAGATTAATCTAAGAAAGAAAAATAGAAAAGAGAGAAAGGAAAAAGACTTACCTTTATCGTTGTATAACATACCTTGAGTTGTAGTGAGATTATCTAGAATTAAAGAGAAGTAGTAGAAAATAATAAATGAAAGCAGAGCTTCAGCTTGATCGAGCACAATGAAGAAAAGTGAGAAACTTTCATTGACTGTCACCTTCAATATAAGTCTCTTGAGAAAAGATTATAATAATGTCACTCTACAATAACTCTTCCTCTCGTTTAATCATGTAACTCTCTCAAACCTAAGCTATAAAGAAAATAAAAATTACATTATAAAAAGAAAATAAAAACTTAAACTAAACTCTCTGCAGGAGGTCCCTCCTTTGCCTCTAAGTATGCATGATTTATAGGAGAAATAGGATAGAGATACGAGTATGATGATAGGGGGAGCAAACGCTCTCCGAAATTCAAAAGCATGCCACGAAAATGCTGCTTTCTGTATTTTAGTGGCAAAATCCTGGCCATTGGGTCATTGTCTGGGGGCCATGTGTCCGTCCACTTGTTCTTTATCTTTTTATCCTCTTAGATTTTAAATATTTGCTCTGGATTTGATGATACTTCATTTTATTCTTAGTGAAACCAATAGGGTCTTCTTCTAATCTATTTTTCCTTTAAATTTTGATGATATAATCTCATCTGATATACCGATCTTCAGATAAGATTACTTCTAGAATCTCTAAATTTGAATCGATCCCATTGATTTGAACTTTTGGATTTAATTGGATATATCTGTAAATCTCTCTTTTTTCTTTCTTAATTATCCTGCACACCACTTGACATGCAAATACATCAAATATCAAAGTTTTATATAAAAATAAATGCAGAAATATGACATATATGATATAAAAACATATAATGCACGTGTACGATCACCCTCCATACTTATCTTTTACTCGTCCTCGAACAAAACAAAAAGTAGAGCTAACCTAACCTAACTCACTTTCGTAGAAATTACGGTTGCATTTAGCATGTGAAACAAGCCGTTAAGCCTCTAGGTGACCCCTAGAGGTTGAGTTTTGTCTCGTAAGGGTTTTCAGTGATTACACCTAAAAAATCCATTAAAAAATAAAGTTATAGTATTTTCAAAAACGCATTTTGAAGGAAAAAATATTTGAAGTATTAATATAAAAAATCAAGTAATCTATAAGTCATAGGATTATCAAAACTTAGTCATTTCTAAACTTAGTCTCTATTTAAAAACTTATTTTCGGTCAAGATAAGAATTAAAATTGTACTTTTCATCTAATCTATTATTTTACCCTAAGTCATATGCACCTTGTGGCTGTGAAAATTTGACTCGAGATTCTTCATCTCTAACTCTTATGCCTTAATTTTTTTTTTACATTTATGGCGGTAATATCCTTTAGCTCTATTAGGCTTTCTAATTCGCCCATGTAACGAGCTTTAGTCGGTGACTCCTAAACCGGACAGTTTTATGGCACTGGGTGAGAAAATACCCCAAAGACTTAGGACTCGAGCAAATATGGCCACAAAACTAAAGTTTTTTATTTATATGAGCCACTTTTAGGCGTGAATACTTATGCTTTTTGAGGCACAAATACCCAGCTTAATCAGATGATTTTTTATATAGTAAGTTTTTTTATATATACGACATAAGAATATTTGTTTTAGAACCCTAAGTGTGTAAGTGTATAAGGTATGCATATTTCATCAAGATAAAAATCAAGATTAAATTACTTTTTCAATCTTTTTTCCTAATCTCAAAGTCAAACAAATTATTTTAGTTTGACTAAGTATATGAAATCCTAATTATGATCCTCTGATTCCTTAAAATTAACTTGATTTCTTACAGAAATAAGTCAAAGTATTATTTTTCTTTTCAAAAAGTTTTAAAGAAAGGATATATATATATATATATATATATATATATATATATATATATATATATATATATATATATATATATATATAGGAATCTGTACCTCAGCCGCCAGCTGAGAGAGACTCTGTCAGCTGGCGCAAAGTGGCTGAATTTTAACCACTATTTTGACTACTGGTACCAAGGTCGCAGTTTTATATGAGGATTGTGACAATGTCGCAGTGATTTTATGAGGACTGTTGCCATGATCGCAGTCTTTTCTAAGGACTGCGACCAAGATTGCAGTCTTTTCCTGAGGGCTGCTATCAGGGTCGCTGTCCTAATTACACTAAAATTATATGATTTTTTAGGACTGCGATCATGTTACAGTGGGCTGCGACTAAGTTGCAGTGGGTTTGCGACCAAATTATAGTGACAACTGAGAGAGTCTCTCTCAGCTGGCGGCTGAGGTACATTTTTCACACACACACACACATATATATTAGTAAATCCTAAGTTAGTATATTAGTAAACCCTCCACCACGCCTAACTCATGCATTATCCTCAAAGCATGAATGAAATGCAACGATACATGAAAAAGACGAAAGAGAAGAAAAATTGTCACCTAAAGGTGGTTCCGGTGGTGGTCTCATTGGGCCAAGTGTTTCTACCCAATATCGATACTATGGATTTTCATGGAATTCACCTTTCATGACCTCTTTCCTATTAACATTTTTATACTCCCAAATATGAATAGGATCATGCAAGATCCTAGCATGAAATTTTTTTCTGATTATATGATCAATCTTGAGATATCATCACGAAATCATATTGATATAAATCTTGGTCCAACAATGGAATATGGTTTTGTAGAATGGATGATTTGAGCTCAACAATGAAATGAATAGGAACCGATACTGACTCAGAAATAAAACTCAAATCAAGTTTAGATTCGAGAGTCAGAGTTGGTTCATGAGTTTGGTCTAAATCATAGAATTGAAGTTAACATTTATTTTCCAATAATAGAATGTGACTATCTAAAATAGGCGGTTCATGTTCAAGCTCTATAGGGATAGGAATCAGTGTTGACTTCAGAATTGGGTCCAAATCGGGTAAGGATACCGGAGTCAGCATAGATTCAAAAAGTGAAATTGAATCACAATATTGGGAATCAGTGTCATATTCATCTTCAAGTTCAATCTTTTTGAAATGAAAACTTACCAATTTGTCAATGATTTGGTATTGGTCAAGTTTCAAGTTTTGTGGTGAAATTGAATCTTGATATAGTCTTCAAGATACCATGATTCTTGATTTTCATCAATATGGTTAGGAGAATCAGGAATGGTCAAAAATGTGCTGGTAGAGTTTCTTTATTCTTATCATTAATTGTGTTGATCAAATGACTCACTTTTGCTTCTAGCCTATTGATAGATTGGATAACATTATTTCCAGACTGAATCAAGTCTTTCATACTCTTTTCTAAGTCAATAGGTTCTTCTTGTTGTAGTGGGACTTGAAAAATGGAGTAAGGATCTTGGACTTGAGAATATGTTGTGAGTATTGAGTCCGTCAAAATTTGGGCTTGTCGTATGGACTAAGGAAGGCTTCGAAACTCTTTTCTAAAGAAGATTTTTTTTCTATAGGTTGGTCTTGGTATGAAGTATATGCAGCTGTTTGTTGGTAAGGTTGTTAATAGTAAGGCTAGAGGGAGTTGTATCCCCCTGACTTGATGAAGGGTCATGACGATTATCCTAATCTTTTTCATAATACTGAGATTGGGGGCATATATTGATTCAGATAAGACCAATCTGACATATTTGGTTGGTTAAAGTTATAAAATGCTGGGTTGGTAATCTCCGAATTGAAAGAGGTTGGGGTGAAATATGAATTTGAGTTATACTCAGAATAATTATAATTATAATCTATTTTCACAAGAACAAACAAAAAGAAACAAATAAACAAATAAGAAAACAAAGAAAACTCTAGCCTATGTTAGGGTAGACCTTAGACCTAGACAACTTCTAACTGTTGATTATCCATTAGAGGTATATTGTAGAACCTGACCACAAGTTAATCAGCCGGGTAGGGATAAAACCAGTGGAGGTATCCGTGTATGAGCAACGAGCCTAATTTGCCAAACCACCAGCCTTCAGGGTTTTACCCCTCAATCCCCAATCTTTGACACGGATTTGGCAAGAGTTAACTTCTAACAACTTTCCCCTTAGATCAATCCCTATTTGAGTCCGAGATGCCCTAGGGCCAACGTCTACTCAATTTTAAGTTAGAGTTGGGTTAGTAAGTGAGGAGATGATTTTTGGGCTAAGGAAGGGTATGACTTCCCCACCTTATGTTGTCTAATGGGTTCTGCCCTTAGATCGTTTTCGTGCTCGTGTGCAAGTATATAGTAAAATAGCACCCAAACAATATAACATACAAGTGTGTTTCCTAAGCTATATGCAATGCAGACGTATCTTTGCTCCAACACTCTTCAACAGTAATGTAAAATGTAAACGAAATTAGATAGGTGCCCTAGAATGCAAATTCTAAACCGTTTTTAACATTTAACAATCACCAAGTTACTGTTGGTTTAAAATTACTATATACAGTGATCTAAATCTGAAATCTAATAGCTACAGAGGGTAAAATTTTAAATTTCAAGTAACCTGTAAGAAAGCAGGTTAGTAGCCCCTCCACAATTACCACGCAAATGCGACTTTTGCCACATTTTCGTAGCGGTATTGTGGTGCTCTGATCTCTGCTTTTAGAGTAGAGGCTCAGGGTAGCAACATATCCACTGCAACTCTTTATTTTTGAAACTAGCCATGTACACCAAAATAGAGAGAAAAAGAGTTAAATTGTTAAAGTAAATTAAAAAGAAAAAAAACTTACCGTTCCTTCCGGGCAACGACGCTAAAATTTTGATCGAGCCAAACCTGCACAAAAAAAAAAAACTTTTATAACAATGCTAGGTTCTCAATTCTACCTTGTAGGCTAAGGCTAACGGGTCGTGATCCACAAAGAGGGAATGTGATAGAAGCAGTTAAGTAAGTTTCTTCTTTTAAATTATAAAAACCGATTTAAACGTTCTCTTCTCAGTTTTAGAAGAAAATAAAAATAGTTAAGGCTAATCAAAGTTAAAATAATTCTAAAGGAGAAGATGAGTTTGTTGTTAAAGAAGAAAAGAAAAACGAGTTTAAAGAAAGTGTTGGTGTTGAAAATTGTTAGGTTAATCCAAGAAAGAAAAATAGAAAAGAGAGAAAAGGAGAAGACTTACCTTTATTGTTGAATAAAGTATCTTGAGTTGTAGTGAAAATTACCTTGAATTAAAGAGAAGCAGTAGAAAATAATAAATGAAAGCAGAGTTTCGGCTAGAACGAGCACAATGAAGAAAAGTGAGAAACTTCCATTAATTGTCACCTTCAATATAAGTCTCTTGAGAAAGAATTACAATAGTGTCACTCTATAATAACTCTTCCTCTCTTTTAATCATGTAACTTTCTCTAACCTAAGCTATAAAGAAAATAAGAATTACATTATAAAAAGAAAAAAATCTAAACAAAGCTTTCTGCTGTAGATCCCTCCTTTGCCTCTGAGTTTGCAAGTATTTATAGAAGAAATAGAATAGGAGTGCGAGTATGGAGATAGGGGGAGCAAACACTCCCCCAGATTCAAAAGTAAGGCCGTGGAAACACGACTTTTGCCAAATTTTCGTGGCAAAATTTCATTGAGCCAGGGTTTGGGGGTCGTGTGTCCGTCTACTTGTCCTCTATCCTTCTATCCTCTTAGATTTTGAATATTTGCTCTGAATTTGACGATACATCCTTTTATCCTCAGCGAAACCGATAGAGTCTTTTTCTAATCCGTTTTTCTTTAAATTTTGATGATATTATCTCATCTGATATACCCGGTCTTCAGATAAGAAGATTTTTAGAATCTCTATATTTGAATCGATCCCCGTTGATTTGAATTTTTGGATTTAATTGGATATATCTGTCAATCTCTTTTTTTTTAATTACGTTACACGTCACTAGACATGCAAATACATCAAATAGCAAAATTTTATTATAAAATAAATGCAAAAATATGACACATATGATATGAAAACATGTAATGTACATGTACGATCACTTAACCTTTATCTCTGTTGATTCCTTATTCTCTATGTATCACCTTCAGTTGTAATTTCATTTCTTTATTCATCTGAGATCATGTGTAGACATTATATATATTATTGCAGTGATGTTAATTTTTTATAGTGATTATATGGATTGATTAAGTTACTTTGAGCTTAGCGTGTATATGCGGGATATTCTCCTCGTGTATATACATCATCGACTCTCATCCTGACTCTGTTTTTTCGTGTTTAGGGAAGCAGGACGTGACAGGTGAAGCATAAATTTTCATCAAAAAGTAGATCCCTACTAGTAACAAATCCAGGTGATTTAGGATCAGTATACCCCATCTCCATAACCAAGAAATATAGCTTTTTTAGTTCTAGGCTCAAACTCACCATGATTAATACGAAAATAAACAGGACAACCAAATATTCTCAAGGGATACCATATCATACCTCTCCTGGAGACCAATAGATGTGAAGGGAGACTCGTTGATCAAATAACGAAGCTGTGTAGATTGCCCCTGCCCAAAAGATCTTTGGCAAATCAACATTAAAGAGCATGCATCGAGCTCTCTCCAAAAAAGTTTTGCTCATCCTCTTCGCAACTCCATTCTGTTGTGGTGCTTTCTGAACTGTGCGATGCCGCACAATATCCTCGTCCTTGCTAAACTGGCTATATTGTCTAGAACAAAAGCCCATCCCATTATCGATCCTGAGGCTCGTCACCTTCTTTCCCATCAATTTCTCTATCATAACCTTCAACTTGGTGAAATAGCAGATACATCATTTTTATGCTTTAGAGGATATACCCAAATTTCTCGAATAGTCATCAATCAACATCAGAAGAAAACAAGCTCCACCTTAGATGGAATTTGAGAGGAACCCTAAACATCTAAATGTATGTAATCCAAAGTGCCTTGTCCTATGGACAACTGTACTAAAAGAAACGCTGCATTGCTTACCGAACAGGCAATGTTTGCAGAAGTCCAACTTTCCAATTTTCTGACCATCAAGCAAACTTTATTTGCTCAACACATCCATTCCTCTTTCACTCATATGCCATAACTAAGTAGCTTTTGACTCTGAATCTCCTGACGATAGCATAGTTATAGCACATGTCAATGTACTACCCTGGAGGATGTAGAGAGTGTCCAGCTTCTTTTCTTTCACCAAAGAACCTTTACGAACCTTAGAATTTGATCTTCACTTGAAAACTTGTAACCATTACCATCAAGCTTTCCCAAGGAAATGAGATTCTTCTTCAACTCTAGTACATGCCGAACATTTGCCAAAGACCTAACGACACCATCATGCATCCAACTCTTGATTGAACCAATTCCAATAGTCTGACAAGGCATATCATTTTCCATCAAAACACACCAATCGACTGATAAGTCACGAGCCAATCCCTATTGGGACACATACGATAGGAGCACCTTGAATCAAGAACACACTCATCCCTTGGCGATGCATCACGAACAATAACTGATAGAACATCATTAACACCAAATATATCTTCCACAATTAGATTTCTCATTCCAAGTTTTTTCGCACCCTTTTTTCCTTTGAGCTTTGGACAATTCAATTTGATATGTTCTTTTTGGTGACAGCAATAACACTCAACATCTTTCTTCGGCTTGATTTAGATCTAGATTTGCCTCTAGATTTTTTTTTTTTACCATCGAAACTTCCAATGACAAATAAGCCCTTTGCCTAAACCTCACTCTCACTAACAAATGCTTTCTGTCTTGATTCTTTAGAATGCAAAACTGATTTAACATATTCTAAAGAAAGTGTATCTCTACCATATAGCATGCTGTTAACACAATTCTCAAAAGAAGAAGGTAATGAACATAATAAAATAAGAAATTGATCCTCTTCTTCAATTTTCACTTCAATTTTTTAGGTCCAGAAGAATTTTATTTAATTCATCTAAATGGTTGTTAGTGGGTATACCTTCTTTCATTCAAAAGGTGAAGAGTTATCGCTTCAAATAAAGCTTGTTGGTGAGAGACTTCGCAGTGTACAAGCTTTCTAACCTCTGCCATAAGCATGCAGTGGTTTCTTCATATACAACTTCTCTCAAGACTTCATCAGCCAATGAAAGCTGGATAGCACTATGCACCTTCATATCAAGTTCTCCCTTCTTAACTTTAGACATAAATTCGTGTAACTTGTCCTTCCCATTGAGAATCATCAATAAACCTTGTTAAATGAGGAGAGTCCACATCTTAACTTTCCACAAACTGATACTATATTCTTTCCATTAAACTTCTCTACTTTATATTTCGCTGAAGACATCTCGAAACCAAATCAGATCTCCATCAAGCAATATGTTGAACATCTTACAATCACGAAGAATGGATCTCTTCTGAGCAATATGTCAAACACATGCGAGCACTAAGATGGCTTTGATACGAGTTTGTTGTAACAAAAATGAGTTTCAAATCTACAAATTTAGTGAATAACATAGAGAAAGAATCAACACAAGTAATCACAAAATAGCGAGAGAACAGTAGACACAAGGTTTAACGTGATTTAGGCTAAATTGACCGACATTCATAGGGAAGGCAACAAGGAATCTACTAATATCAAAAGAGGAGAGATTACAGGAGTTTTTCACTCACACAAACTCCAAACAACCCTCAAGCGAAACCCTAATTTTTTCCACACGAACAAGAGAGAAGAAGAGAAGTTTATTTTTCTTCACCTTGTCGCTGCTTTTGTGAATTGAAATATTCGCTCAGAGTTTTCTCTCTCTTTCACATCCGCACATAGTACTTGCGCTCTCCTAAGTCAACCAGGTCGGGTTGGGTGTGGATACAAAGGGTATGGGTTTTGAGTATCGAGTCATAATATAATAGATGATAAGTGTACAAAATGATGCAAAGGGCCAGAGGGAAACAAACAGAGTCCAATATGTTGATGCAAGTGTTTTTCAGTAGGCTAGACACCAAGAGGAGCTTTGTCTACAAAGATTAAATTAACCTGTTGGATGCTACCCTTTTTGGCACATTCTCCATAGTATTCAGAGTTTTGGATTCTTGGTTTAGGGATGGAGGCAATAGTCTAATTTAGAGATATATAATACAGACAATTCTAAACACTGTAAAATATCATTAAAATTATATTTTTATGCAATAGGCTACTATCGACAGTATTTAAGATGCAAGTCCCATGACTGTAGATCTAAAAATGAGAAACCTAATGAAAATTTTCATGTTGTTAAATGTAATCTAATACTTATTAACTAGATGTAAACTAAATTTCAATTTCATGTAACTTCGGCGTGTTTTACCTATGAATTAAGTGTTGAAAGAATCAATATTTTAAAATTCACTTAAAAATGATTAAATTTTTTATCACTGGATGTGTGGGTAAAACACGTCAAAATTTCTTAAAATTTTATTTTTTATTAGCGAATGGATACTAGATACATCTAATTGAAGGTTGTTCATAGGGGTCTCAACTGGGCCTGCCCGACAACCCGCCGAATCACGGCCCAACAGCCCGCACGGACCTGACCCGACCCGGCCTGGGTGGTACTTGGGCCCGACCTAGCCCGGTTTGGCTCCCCCACGGGCTAGACCCTGGTTTGGGTCTTGCGGTCCACGGCCCGGGCGGGCCGTGCTTAGCCCAGGCACGGGTTTTGGATTCTCGTATTAAAACGGGTGTAAATTTTTAATAGAAATTTTTATGAAAAATGGAATATAATGATAGTCTTGCCATAACGTGGGCATAAATTGAGACTTCCATAAATCATTTGTATAATTACTATGAAGCATAATTTGAAAATAAATAATCTATTTCATCATTTCAAACTTCTTCATTTAGCAATAAAAGTTCATTATTTTCAGATATTTTATCAACATAAAAAAATCAGGACCCTCCGACAATTAAATGAGCTCCACTTGTATCCAATGTGTCGCAACTCCTGAAATTGATCTAAGGATTTAATAATTTTGATTTTTTGGTATGGTGAAAATAACATGAATTAACTTATCATGTGTTCTCCATTATGGTGCGTGATTTACTAACCTCTCCGGCATCTATAATAGTATCAGAATCTGCTTTTAGTAAATGTAATCGAGTACAGGATACGAGGAACCGTCAGGCATCAGAAGCAATCGAGATGAGCATCTGCAAAAAGGATTGACATGATGTATAAAGGAGAAGTCAAAATAAAATAATTGATAAATATATTGAAGGCTCCCCACAAGATGAATGAAGACTTCGAAGACTTGTAATTTTTTTTTATTTATGAATAATAAAATATTTGAAGACGTGTAATTTTTAAGTGTGAATGATAAGTTTTTAAATTTTTTAATCTATATTTCAATTATATTTATATCAATTTATCCATTTATTGGATCGTTAATAAAAATATTTACATTTGCATTTCATAACTTGTAACATTTTTATCAAATTTTTATTTTTAGAATTTATTGTACAGCATCAACTTTTATAATTTTTAACTTAGAAAATTTTAGTTTTTCAGATTTCTTTTTAAAATTTTTTTATTGATTATTCGGACCGGCCGGGCCGTGTCCAGGCCTAACTTGGGAGGGTTTTGGGCTGGACCCGAGTTTCCCAAACTGGACTCGGGCCCAGGCCGGGCAGCCCCAAATTGGTAGGGGCCCGAGCCTTGGCCCAACGTGTCTGGGCACGAGCCGGGCCGGGCCGGGCCCATCTGACACCCTTCCATTTGACACCCTGAGTTGTCCATTTTTAAATTGCGTCAACAAAATCCCCCGGATGTTTTGCCCAAGTAAAGAAAACTCTGCTGGCATTTTATCTTGAGCACTTTAGACACTTTCACTGTCAAAAGCAAACTGTTGTTAAATTTTATTTGTTCTTTATCCGACATTTTGAGGGTTCTATTCTACTTCCTGATATCTCTCTCTCTCTCTCTCTCTCTCTCTCTCATCATGGCCTAACCCAAGTCTGTCCGCTCACCATATTCCTCTCCATCATGCCCTATCTCTAAATCTCTGACCCAAAAAACTCTTCTCTCTCTCTCTAATCCATCGTACCTTAACCCAAATCTGACCCATGAAACCTCTCTCTCTAACCCATCATATCCTAACTCTAACTTCAACCCATCAGACCTCTCTCTCTCTCTCTCTCTCTCTCTCTCTCTCTCACCCATCATATACCAACTGCAAATTTGACTCATCAAACTCTCACTGTGTGTCTTCTGCCTTCAAATCATGCCCTTCAGATATGTGGACATGAAGAATTAAACTCGTAGCTCTATCTTTGCAGATGAAGGAATGCCTAGTCCAAGACATGAGCACACAAGCTTCTTTAAAGCCATTGCAACCTACAATAGGAATATTTTCAGGTTACAGAGCCTTTAAAGGAGATCTGTAACTTAAAAAAAAAAAAGAAGAAGAGGATTCTACTGGTTGTTGTTTCCTTGTTTAATGGATCGAGGAGCAGTTTGATGAGTTAGATTTAGGGTTCAACGGAGTAGAGTAGAGAGAGATAAACATATATATGTCGTGGGATTGAGAGATAAAAGAAAAACCAAAAATGTAAGATAAGGGCATTTCTGATAGTAACAAATATAATTCAACAGTACTTATGATTTTAAGAATGAAATGATCCAAAGTGTTCAAAATAGAATGTTAAGGGGGTTTCTGTCTTTGAGTAAAATGTTGGTTTTAATGATTTTACCCATGAGTATTTGGAGTAATGTAGAAGTAAGAAGGGACAATAGTAATTCGTAGTCTTATTGGAAAATACTTGCAACAAAACTTTTAGGTATAAGAAAATTCTCTAATTTTAGGGACACAAATGTTGGAAAGAGAGAGTTTACTGATGGGGAAGTTGATAAGGTTCGTCGAGGGGTCGTCGAGTGATCGCCGAGGAAGTTGACGACGAAGACGAAGGGAACAACAGCTGGAAATAGCAGCAGCAGCAGAATCAGGCAGGGTCGGTCGACCGGTCCGGTCGACCGACATGCACAACATGCACAGGGCCTTAGGCGGTCGACCCGGCCGGTCGACCGAAAGACCCTGACTGTAAACAGCCAAACTCTTGGTTAAATTCGGTCGGCCGACCGGGTCGACCGGAGTGGAGGTCGGCCGACCGGCCGGGTCGACCGACAGTCGGGTTTGGGCGAAAATCCGCTGCTCCGCAAATTTGGGTATTTAAGCCTAATGTTGATTTCTAGGGTTGTATCTTGGAGAAGCCTGCGAAATTGTATTAGCTGTGAGTTCTCTTGCATTCAAAGAGAAGAAGAGCTATTGTAATCATCTTGCTAAATATAAATCTCTCCATTGATTGCCCCGAGGACGTAGGCATTGAGGCCGAACCTCGTTAAATCTTGTCTTTGTGATTTGTGCGTTCTTCGTGTGATTGTTGGGTTGTTCTTTGTGCTGGAGATCTTGGGATTCTCTATTGTTTGGTTGTTGTGATTGGATAGCGCTCTCACAACAAGTGGTATCAGAGCTTCCGGGGTGCACTTGGGATTTCTGAGGATTCGAAGGGCTCGAGATCTGATTCGGTGGAGATCGTGTGTCGATTTCAGATCGGAGGTATTGGGTGTTCGAGGAGATCGTGTGTCGATCTCAGAAGGACTCAAGGAGGGCTCGTTGAATCCGTGGTGGAGTAGATCTGGTGAGAAACTCGATCTAGGGTTTCAAGGGACAGGTAAAAATCATATTTTTATCTGTGTATAGATCTATTTCAAGTTAGTTGATCTTCCGCGTAGATAGAGGATCAGGAAAATCTCAATGGCAGAAGAAACTGCATCTGTTAAGGCAATGAACAATCACCCAAGGATTGAAGTTGTTAAGTTTAATGGGACTAACAATTTTGGTATGTGGAGATGCGAGGTTATGGATGCGCTGAATGCATCAAACCTCGAAGACACTCTCCTATTGGCGAAGAAGAAGAACACTACCACCGATGAAGAGTGGGCGAAGATGAACAGGTCGGCATGTGGCTTGATACGTTCATGTTTGTCGCAAGACATCAAATATCTTGCACAACATGAGACGTCGGCGAAGAAACTGTGGGAAACCCTTGCGAAGAAATACCTGACGAAGAGTGTTGAGTCCAGGTTGCAGCTTAAAAGTAAGCTGTATCAGTTTCGGATGAAGAAGGGGAGCACAGTAAATGAGCACATCAACCGATATACGAAGCTTCTTACAGATCTGCTAAATGTGGATGTCACGGTAGATGAGGAAGATAAGGCGGTCATCTTTCTGAACTCACTCCCGGCGGAGGAGTATGAGACATTCACTCTGACCTTCATCAATGGAAGGCAGACCTTGGATTATGATGAGGTGTCGTCTGCACTGTCGAATTATGAGACGAGGAAGAAGGAAAGGCATCCTTCACAGTCAAGCTCAGTGGCGGAGGCACTGGAAGTAAGAAGTAGAAGTTCGCGGAAGGGCAAGGAAGTTAGAGGAAGATCGAAGTCCAGGCCGGGCTTCAGAAATCTGAAGAGAAATCAGTGTGCCTTGTGTAAGGAACTAGGACACTGGAAAGCAGAATGCCCGAAGGCCAAAGATAAAAAGGTGGAGTCAAAGACCGAGACGAATCTAGCATGGGCAGATAGATCGGATGATGACTCATCGGTGTTCTCTCTCTCGGTTACTACCCCTACTGTTAGTAACTCAGATAGTGCTGAGTGGATCTTGGATAGCGGAGCCACCTATCATGTGTGCCCGAACAGGGCCTGGTTCTCTAGCCTTGAGAAGCTGGATGGATGTTACACGGTTATGGGGGATGACCATCCGTGTAATATAGAAGGGATGGGTACAGTTCGCATCAAGATGGATGATGGGATAGTTCGAGGGTGAAGGAGGTGAGGTATGTACCTCAGCTCAAAAGGAATCTTATCTCAGTTGGCACTTTGGAAGCATCGGGCATGGTGATATCTATTCGAGATGGCGATCTCAGGATGATCAAGGGCTCGATGGTGGTAATGAAGGGTGTCCGCCGAGGCAATCTCTACTACTTGAAGGGTAGTACGATTACAGATCAGGTGGAGACTTCGAGTTCTTCAGATGATGTTGGCCCGGGATATGGCAGGTAAAGGTCGGACAGGAAGAAGAAAAGTCTTTGCGAGCTCCTGCAAAGAAGGAAAGAGAAGGTGCTGCTACCTGCAATTTGGAAGGTGGACACAGTGTTCTGGACAAGAAGAAGGTGAGATTCAGCACCAGTACTCACCATAATGAAGGTCTTCTTGATAGTGTTCACGTGAGTGTATGGGGACCTGCTAAGACAGCATCGCTTGGAGGTCACAGGTACTTTGTCTCGTTTATTGATGGTTCATCTAGGCTGGTTTGGATATATCCGATGAGACAAAGGGGAGAAGCCCTAGATGTGTTGATAAAGTGGAGAGGAAGAATGGAGAGGCAGATAGGTAGGAAGATAAAGGAGCTTCATATTGGTAATGTTGGAAAGGACATGTACCAGTTCCTACAATTTGGCCAGAACACAGGGATTGCAACTCACTTCACAACAGGTAAAGATGGGTTGGCTAAAGATTTAGTCCGTTCCTTGCTGGAGGAGGTCGGAGGCTGTTGTCTAATGCAGGATTAGACAGGTCGTTTTGGGCTGAGGCGACTGAGTATGCTAGCCATCTCATGAACAGATCGACTGCAATTGGAGGTAGAGCTCCACTGAATATTTGGTCTGGAGAAGCTGCTCAAGGTCATGGTGTGCTGCGGGAGTTTGGAAGTCCGGCCTACTTCAGTGCCAAGAGTGGCAAGGTGAATCCGCGGGCAAAGAGGTTTGTCTACTTGGGTGTCAAAAGGAACAGCTACAGGTTGTGGGACCCCGAAGACAAGAAGATCGTGATGAGCAGGCATGTCACATTTGGAGAGACTTCAGTGTTGAAGTCCACTGTCTCTCAGCAGGTGGAGAGGACGGAGACCAAGGAGGGATTGCAGCGGGTGGAGGTGGATGCTACTCCATCATCTCCAGTTGGTTCGGCATCAGAGGAGACTTCATCGGAGGTGACACCGGGAGGAGTTCAAGATACAAAGGGTGATGCTGAACAGATTGACGACATTGTTGAGGATGTCGAGTTATTTGCAGCCATTGGAACTAAGGTGAAGCCACGCTTGTGGAGAAAGAAGCATGAATCTCAAGCTTGTGGTCGTGACAAGCTGAAGTTGAAGACCGTTGCTCTCCATGATGGTCGGAAAGAGGTTCATATGACTCAGTCAGACAGGTTCGCTGCTGCAAATAGAGGTACCATTGTTTGAGCTTGTTGAAGCTCATTTTAATGAACTACGGTTGGCTTGATCCTTTTGGGCAAAGGTACGTAGGCAGCCGTAAAGGCGCAGCCATTTGGTGATGCAACTCTTATGAAGCTATTTGGGTTCTCAAGATGTTATTTTAGATCTTCACGTAGAGGTGAAGAGTTGTGGCCTATTGAAGCTTCAAGTAGAGATGAAGAGACTTCACGTAGAGGTGAAGAGACTTCATGTAGAGGTGAAGTGGTGTGGCCAGTTGGATCTCACGTAGTGGTGAGATGGTGTGATCTCAATGAACAGGTTTATCTTCCGGTTAGAAGATGTTGAGCTTGCATAAGGAGTGGTGTGCATCCAGTTGAAGCCGATGATGTTTGGTGTGTTCTACGCAGACTTGGTTGGACCGTCAGTGGAAGACAGATAGACTAGATAGAGCTAGTCAGTGGAGAGTCAGTGTTGGCTCATAAGGAAGTCTTCGTGAGGTCGTGAAGTTGCGGAGAGGGAGCCACAGTTAGTGATCGGCAGGTATGGAAATTCTCCTAAGGTGAAGTGCAGGGAAGGCATGTGCGATGTTTTCCAGGAACAGTTGAGCTAAAGATTCCAAGCCGAGATCGTGTGTCGATTTCGACCGGTGCGCGTAAGCCGAGATCGTGTGTCGATTTCGCCGAGATCGTGTGTCGATTTTGCCAGGTGATGTCTGGGGTAGCGTTGGAGATCGGCTCAGATTTGGAAAATCTTCGCCGAGGTGGAGAATTGTTAGAAAGAGAGAGTTTACTGATGGGGAAGTTGATAAGGTTCGTCGAGGGGTCGTCGAGTGATCGCCGAGGAAGTTGACGACGAAGACGAAGGGAACAACAGCTAGAAATAGCAGCAGCAGCAGAATCAGGAAGGGTCGGTCGACCGGTCCGGTCGACCGACATGCACAACATGCACAGGGCCTTAGGCGGTCGACCCGGCCGGTCGACCGAAAGACCCTGACTGTAAACAGCCAAACTCTCGGTTAAATTCGGTCGGCCGACCAGGTCGACCGGAGTGGAGGTCGGTCGACCGGCCGGGTCGACCGACAGTCGGGTTTGGGCGAAAATCTGCTGCTCCGCAAATTTGGGTATTTAAGCCTAATGTTGATTTCTAGGGTTGTATCTTGGAGAAGCCTGCGAAATTGTATTAGCTGTGAGTTCTCTTGCATTCAAAGAGAAGAAGAGCTATTGTAATCATCTTCCTAAATATAAATCTCTCCATTGATTGCCCCGAGGACGTAGGCATTGAGGCCGAACCTCGTTAAATCTTGTCTTTGTGATTTGTGCGTTTTTCGTGTGATTGTTGGGTTGTTCTTGGTGCTGGAGATCTTGGGATTCTCTATTGTTTGGTTGTTGTGATTGGATAGCGCTCTCACAACAACAAATTAGTACCAATAAAATTTAGAATGTTCGTACACGTACGAGAAGAAAAGGAATACTTATACCCTCTTATGCAAATGGGTCTAGTTGCTAAGGAAATGAAACTAATAATTGATGATAAAATTAATTAAAAAACAAAAGACACGAGAGAGAGGGAGAACTCACGGCTGTGGAGAAATGGGCGAAGCTCGCGCGTAGCGACACGACGGAGCTCGCCATTGAGGCACGGTGGAGGGCCGGAGGTGCTCGCGGCAGTGGGCGCGAGGGGGCTGGCTGCTCGGCCGTGTGTGATGTAGCAGGGCACGACAATTTGGAGGGGAAATGCGATCATGGAGCCAGCCAAGGGAAAAGTTGGAGATGGCACTCACAGCCATGGTGGACAGGCTCGATCAAGATGCAGGGAAGGGTATGGTGCTGTGGTTCAGGAGAGGAAAGAAGAAGAAATAAAAGAAGAGAAGATTTATTTGGGATTAGGATTAGGTACGGAGTAGATTACTTAGGATTATGATTTGATTTGATTAGATAGGATTATAGGATTAGTTAGGATTTAGGATAGTGGGTTTGGGGATTTAAAAAATGGGTTTAGAGATAATAGGTTGGATCATATAGGGTTTTGGTTTTAAGCTGGGGCTTGGGCTTAAATATGGGCTATGGTGTAAAAATAAGTAGGCAACTAGAAGGAAGAAAAATATAGGAAGAGAAATGAGAGCCGTGGGCTTGGTTTAGTTTGTGCTGAAAGGATTAGGTCAAGAGAAAGATAGAAAATGTAAAAAGAATAAGTATGGGTTTAGAAAAATAGAAAAGAAATAATAATAACAAAATTACATCTTAATAGTAATAATTTAAAATAATCTTTAATGATAACAAAAAAAAATTAGTAGTCATAACACATAAGATAATTATATAATATTTAATACAATATGTATATACATACTAAAATACGATTATGATTATTAAGCCATGTATAAAAAAATTCGGGTATTACAAAATGTATAAATTGATGAACTTCAAAAGAACAAGAGAAGAGAGAGACAAGAATGCTAGTTAAGATGGCTGCATGCAAGGCTTATCCCTTGTCACATCACAAAAAATGTATCGTATATAGATACTTGAATTATGACACCTCATGTGTCATGTAAGTTTCTCATAATAACTTCATGCTAAAATACAAATATTATGCAGTCTCTCTCGAACAAAAAGAATACACGTACATATACAGATGTATCATCCTTTCAAATACTACGTGTTTACATCCAAATTATAGTGGCAAGAAAAGGCCCAAGTGGGTGGGACGTGTCAAAGATGAGTAGTTACAAGCAGCAACTTTTTTGATGTGGCTAGAGCCTATAATAAAGATGAGAATGAAGTAAAACTGGCTTCTCAATCGAAACCATAAATTCATTTACTTTTATTTTCTTTGCTTGAGTTCTGTAATCAAGTTTGTTATTATCTTCTTCAGTGGAGATTCGAAGAATAGTCTAATCTGTAAGTTTACCGTTTTTTTTTTTCGCTTTGTTTATTGCTTTTCAACTTAACTTTGCTCCGGGGTGAAAACTCAACGGATAGGAGTAAATTGATCGTAATCGATCTCTGTTTTTTGAATATAACTTCACCTTCCCTATTTCGCATTAGCTAAGCTTATTTTAAGCATTTAAAACAATAGAATTGAGTGAGAAGTCTTTATTTGCTTGTTTAATTGGATGTCTTATTTGCCTATTATTATTTAATTCTTTGCTGCGCGTACATTTTTTTGTTCTTTTGCATCACATTTACTTGTGTTTCGATCTGCCTGGCTTCTTTAGCGCCCTTCAGTTGTTTTTTTTTGTGTTGGTGGCGGCTTGTGTGTATTTGGTAACTCTTATTGGCTTAGAATAAAACAGGTAGAATAAGGCTCAGCGGCTAGACGCCCTCTATATTTGAGGGGACCACCAGGTCTGGGTCAAGCGCAAGTTACGTTTTTTATAAGGCCACCCTCCAGTTAGGTCGCAAGACTTAAGTAAACACTGTGTATATGCAAAAATTATTAGGAAGAACAATAGTTGAAATAAACACACAAATAGAATTTGCCTTATATTCTAGTTGATATATATAACATAGAGAAATTTCTCCCTTATAATTAGAAGAGGGGTTGAATGAAATTGAAGAGTCATACCTCTCCTATTTCACCTCTCTTCCTTTTACTCACCTCTTTTTTCTAAATATCTAAATAGGCTTCAAACGTCATATGGGTTTGAATGTATCTGTGTATATTGGAGATGTAATGGTCTAGTTTAGCATAGAAATTATGATGCCATTTAAGTTAAAAAAAAAAATTGAAGTTTGTATATTGACAAATCTTAGTTTCAAAAATTTAGCAAACCCAAGTGATTGTTTGGCTAACAGAAATTTCATGATTATAAAAATTCTGCTTAGACTAGAGTTTCTAAAGGTTTCACTAACTTTAAAGATTTTCATTTTGTAATTTTAGAAACTTCATTTTGGTAAGAAAAATTGCCAAATAAGCTTGTTATGCGTAAGACAACACCTCTCTGAGGAATCTACCAACTAGGCGGAGTCTGATGCAGCCGGAGATGAAACCAACACGACAAGAATAGAGAATAATAGAGAAAAGCAATTAACACAGTATTTAACGAGGTTCGGCAACGTGCCTACGTCCTCGGGGCAAGGAAGAGAGAGATTTTATTGATTCAACAATCAATACAAACTAATACAAGAGGGATACTTGAGGGAACTTTCAGGGATACAATACATGTCACGCCCCACTTTCCAAAATACGCTGGAGCGGAGACGCGACACGAGTCGGCGACGCATATATGCAAAGAAAATACCTCACGTATACGCGCTAAGCCTAAAGTAACCTGAACAAGCTATAAATCTGAATCATAATAATCATCGATCACTGCATAATACATATCCATGACAATCACAATGATAGCAGATGAATAATGACAAGAAAATGGCAGCTGAAAGCGATAAAGGGAAAATCATGAAAGTAACAGGAATATAACAGAAATGAGAATAGCAGAACAGAGAGGGACTCAAGCACCTCGCATAGCGTACCGCCTCATCAAACACCTGCACATTAGAAACAATCGTCCAATAGCTAGACGTGCAAACCCAGGGTCGTCAGAACGCGATCATGGTGAGTGTGTGTGTAAAGGGAAAAAACTCGTGCAGGAAGAACAATGTGCATAGATAATAGTAAGAACAACTGCAGACTAAGATAATCAAATAACATGTTACATAAGCAACTGAATAACAATGCAATAATATACATGGTAGCAACACGAATAAGGATAGCAAGAATGAGAGAACAGGTACAAGACAAGTAAAGCAACTGTAGCCAACAATAGATGTCTAGATGTGCGACCTATCACATGTCACTAGGTTGGTATCCAAGTCTGATCATAAGTCTGGTCCTGATTACAATCATCTGGTCCAGATTACAATCATGCATGCAGCCATATGCCATAAGGCAGGATAACAGTTCAGGGTATAATACAATGTGTTCATTCAAGCCATACAATAACAATTAGTGATGTTCTACGTTATCCTTGTCACTTCCCACCGGCGTCCCACAACATCCGACAGTTCACCCTGGAGCCCGCACATCCAGTAGAACTCATTCGAACTCCGATATGCGGGTATCATTATTCGAATAGGGAAGAGAACCAAATAACAAGTATTCAAGGTGTTATCAACATACAAGTGCGTGTGGATGCTAATAGACACTGAGAATGTAATATCACGCTAATACCAGGTGGCACAATCAGTAGACAGCCCTACAGATTCAAGAGGTGGCCCCACAGATTCAAGAGGTGGCCCCCACCACGTGTGTGGTGTGGCACTTTGCTCCGTGTGTCACTTTGCTCTGAGGGGGAATGGATTCTAGAGGTGGCCCCCACGGATTCAAGAGGTGGCCCCCACCATGTGTATGATGTGGCACTTTGTTCCGTATAGCACTTAGTTCCATTCAGGATCCACCGGACGCTAGTACGATTGTGGGATACATCCTCGTCATCCCGACACCAGGCGGCAAACCGCCGGACGCCGGTTTGACTGTGCTATTAACAGGTCAACAGTGCATGGGAAATGGATACAGGGGGTACAGGAGTACTAGATGTCAAGTAATAGTGATACATTCATATGCCAAGGCCCGTGAAAGGTGTCTAGTGTACAGTCAGTTAGGTAGTGCCATTAGTAACAATCAATATCTTATGCCATTTCAATTACTGGGATGCTACAGGATAGTAACAATATCAGTACAGTAATAATCAATCAGTAACCGTATACACGGTGAACAATATCAGTACAGTGAACAGTAACAGTAACCGTGTATACGATGAACAATAAAACTGTATACGGTGTTACAGTCAACCAAACATTTCCCGTAACTTCCAGTAATCTGAATACTAGGTTTATCAGTCAGGTGCCAGGCATGACCAGTTAAGTTCAGTGCACCAATATCCAACTAAACTCTCGCCTGTGTTATCATCAAAAGATAATCAAATCTACTGATAACTGATAACTGCTATCTGGTAACTCCGAAGTACAGCATCACTGATATCAAAAAGACTCACTATCATAATAAGTCATCTCTGATAACTGAAGTAATCCTGTCTCAAACATCATAACAAGTATACATCAACCTCGAAATGAATCATCACCAAGTCATCACCAATAAATGAATATCAAGTCTGGAAAGTACTCTACTTGAAATATATCATCTCATCTTAATGCAGATCGGGCTTAATCATAAAGAATGTAAATCCAATATCATCTATAACACAAGTTCAGTCCAACTCTGAATAAGTCCATGTACCAATCCAATCGTCATAATCTTTTAGTAAGGTAAGATCACATCCAATATGTCCTCGATCAACTACAATATAGAATAGCTACTACTGATACTTAATATCAACGACATATCATCTAATGAATCTCAAATTCCAACAACGTCAATCTCATCTCAAAACAAGTCAGGCTCCAATATGAGGAATATAGATTCTGGATAACCTCTAGCCCAGATCAATGTAAGTCACAACTCAACTAATAAAGTCATATTAAATTACTGATCATCATTCAATGTAAATATCATAAGTCCAGATCAATCTAAAGCCATACAACCAAATCATATTCCAATAGTTACACCTTCGTCAATTATCAATACACATCAAGTATTTCGATACATTAATCACTGTTCCAACATATATCCATAACCCAGCTCAGCTCTCTCTCTAACAATTTAATCTGTTTCTTAAGTCTTCACAATCACGACTTCTATTAATGATCGATCACAATATCCCAACACACGGTATCACCACATATTCATGCATGAGTTCTATCATGATATCTCGATACTAGATACCATAACATATACATATATCTAAGATCTATTCGATCAAGTCATTCCATCCAATATCCATCTCTAGAAATCATGTACATCCATCTACATCCATTACATAACACATGGGTAAAGTCTACAATCCATCAGATGTCTATACATAACAATCAGATAGACACTAGTCGACTAGGGTGATGATTAGTCGACTGGAGGATGAGTTAGTCGACTACAAGGGTAGTCCAAGTTGACTACACTCAGGCTAAGTCGACTGCACAGGTCAGCTAAGTCGACTAACAGAGATACAGAAAGTTACACAGCTACAGGTCAACTTATTAGTCGACTAGGGGTATAGGATAAGTCGTCTACACAAGACTATTAGTCGACTAGACAATATGCCAAGTCGACCAGCAGAGTGATATAGAGGGTTCATCAATTCCTGGAAGTCACATCAGTCGACTAGGGTCAGGGACTAGTCGACTAACAGGGATGTTAGTCGACTATAAACCTGGGCAAGTCGACTAATCCCTCCACCAGAACAGATATCAGAGACACATCGATGCCTGATCTCTCACACAATAAAACACGTATATGCATCTCCTCTCTTACACATATCAATGCACACAATCACTATTTTACTCTATGCACAAGTATACAATCGAATCACTACGAGGAATCAAAAGGAGGAGGAGAATACACTCACATTGGGAAAACTGGTCGTTGCCGGGCGAGTCGCCGTCGCGGTTGCTGTGGTGCGGTTCCTCGCTGTTGGACTGCAGGGGAGGGTAGCCAAGGTGCTGGAGAAGGCCACCGTGCCGGTCTCCGACGACGGGCTGGCGTGGATCAGGAGAGGGGGCCGCTCGCTGCCGTGTGCGCTGGATCTGGGCGCGTCTGGGTGCTGCCAAGTGCTATTGTTCACTGCCGTTGCTGCTGATCTGCTGCTGGATGGGTGGTGCTCGACTGGAGAGAGGGAGAAGCAGGTCGCTACTGCACTTGCTGGTGCAGATCTGGCCTGGGCACTGGAACTGATCTGCTGGAGACCTGGGTGCGCACAAGAGGGGTTGTGGTGGTGATCTCACACTTGCAGAGGAGAGAGAGGGGAGAGTGCGGCTGTCCATGGCCTGCACACGGCCATGGGGAGATGGGGGAGGCCTGGGCTGGTGGTGTGTGGCAATGGTGGAGGTGGTGGGCTGCTGCACTGGTCGCTGGTTGCCGCAGATGGAGAGAGTGCGGCTGTGGTGGGAGAAGATTAGGTTAGGGATTGATAATTAGGTTTAGGGTTAGGTTAAGGAATTGTGAAGAGATTATATAGGGTGAGTTAGTTATTGGGTATTGGGTCAACTAATAACGGGTTGGGTCCAAGTAGATAAGGGGTGTTGGGTTTAGGCTTGCGGGTATGCCAACGGGTTGGATCCAAATAGGTAATCGGGTATAGGATTAGGAATGGGTCATGGGTTATGGAATCCAAACGGGTAATCGGGAAATAGGGTGAGAGGCTAACAAGAAGAACACCACCACCACCAAGATTAGTACAATGCCAATATTGAAATAAGTAATAACAATCACAAATAATAATTAACAATATCTATTATCACTAACAATAGAAATAATAATTTTCCAATAGAAATAACAATAAATAATAATGGAAGAATAATTTTTTTGCCATTTACTATCTGAAAATAATTTGCATATTCAACAATAATAATCACAAGAGAAATATAAATTAACTTGGTGAAATAAAAATAATCAGTAAATTAAAATAAATATTTTAGAAAAATGAAAATACTGTATTTTAGATTAGGGACATTACATTCTACCCACCTTATAAAAAATTTTGTCCTCAAAATTTCGATAAGGTAGGGAATGATAAAAAAAAATCAAATTAGGAAGAAGATGAAGCTTCCATACTTCTTCTCACTGCATCAAGACTTCACCACGCTTCCGCTGCGCGCTCTGATTTCTGGTACCGGCTTCAACAAGGAGTAACCAATCTCAAGAGAAGGAATTAGGAGAGAAATGAATAGGAAAGAAGGATGAAATCAAGATGGACATCCAAATCACTCTAAATGAAGTGTTGGAATCATGGATATCAACAGATCAAGAATGAAATTCCACAGGGAGGACGATCAATTCAAATGGAGTCAATATTATCATGTGAATAGTATATGTATATTGCAGTGTAAGTATAACTTATTCAAGTTACCGGTAAGAACTAGGTCTCTCTTGCGAAATAAGAGTCAAAATTCAAGATCGCAAGTCGAAAAACCTAGGCTCTGATACCAAGAAAACCCTATCACGCCCCGCTTTCCAAAATACGCTGGAGCGGAGACGCGACACGAGTCGGCGACGCATATACGCAAAGAAAATACCTCACGTATACGCGCTAAGCCTAAAGTAATCTGAACAAGCTATAAATCTGAATCATAATAATCATCGATCACTGCAATAATACATATCCATGATAATCACAATGATAGCAGATGAATAATGACAAGAAAATGGCAGCTGAAAGCGATAAAGGGAAAATCATGAAAGTAACAAGAATATAACAGAAATGAGGATACCAGAACAGAGAGGGACTCAAGCACCTCGCACAGCGTACCGCCTCATCAAACACCTGCACATTAGAAACAATCGTCCAATAGCTGAACGTGCAAACCCAGGGTCGTCAGAACGCGACCATGGTGAGTGTGTGTGTAAAGGGAAAAAACTCGTGCAGGAAGAACAATGTGCATAGATAATAGTAAGAACAACTGCAGACTAAGATAATCAAATAACATGTTACATAAGCAACTGAATAACAATGCAATAATATACATGGTAGCAACACGAATAAGGATAGCAAGAATGAGAGAACAGGTACAAGACAAGTAAAGCAACTGTAGCCAACAACAGATGTCTAGATGTGCGACCTATCACATGTCACTAGGTTGGTATCCAAGTCTGGTCATAAGTCTGTTCCTGGTTACAATCATCTGGTCCAGATTACAATCATGCATGCAACCATATGCCATAAGGCAGGGTAACAGTTCAGGGTATAATACAATGTGTTCATTCAAGCCATACAATAACAATCAGTGATGTTCTACGTTATCCTTGTCACTTTCCCACCGGCGTCCCACAACATCCGACAGTTCACCCTGGAGCCCGCACATCCAGTATAACTCATTCGAACTCCGATATGCGGGTATCATTGTTCGAATAGGGAAAGAGAACCAAATAACAAGTATTCAAGGTGTTATCAACATACAAGTGCGTGTGGATGCTAATAGGCACTGAGAATGTAATATCATGCTAACACCAGGTGACACAATCAGTAGACAGCCCTACAGATTCAAGAGGTGGCCCCCACAGATTCAAGAGGTGGCCCCCACCACGTGTGTGGTGTGGCACTTAGCTCCGTGTGGCACTTTGCTCTGAGGGGAATGGATTCTAGAGGTGGCCCCCACGGATTCAAGAGGTGGCCCCCACCATGTGTATGATGTGGCACTTTGTTCCGTGTGGCACTTAGTTCCATTCAGGATCCACCGGACGCTAGTACGATTGTGGGATACATCCTCGTCATCCCGACACCAGGCGGCAAACCGCCGGACGCCGGTTTGACTGTGCTATTAACAGGTCAACAGTGCATGGGACATGGATACAGGGGGATACAGGAGTACTAGATGTCAAGTAATAGTGATACATTCATATGCCAAGGTCCCGTGAAAGGTGTCTAGTGTACAGTCAGTTAGGTAGTGCCATTAGTAACAATCAATATCTTATGCCATTTCAATTACTGGGATGCTACGGGATAGTAAAAATATCAGTACAGTAATAATCAATCAGTAATCGTATACACGGTAAACAATATCAGTACAGTGAACAGTAACAGTAACCGTGTATACGATGAACAATAAAACTGTATACGGTGTTACAGTCAACCAAACATTTCCGTAACTTCCAGTAATCTGAATACTAGGTTTATCAGTCAGGTGCCAGGCATGACCAGTTAAGTTTAGTGCACCAATATCTAACTAAACTCTCGCCTGTGTTATCATCAAAAGATAATCAAATCTACTGATAACTGATAACTGCTATCTGATAACTCCGAAGTACAGCATCACTGATATCAAAAAGACTCACTATCATAATAAGTTATCTCTGATAACTGAAGTAATCTAGTCTCTAACATCATAACAAGTATACATCAACCTCTAAATGAATCATCATCAAGTCATCACCAATAAATGAATATCAAGTCTGGAAAGTACTCTACTTGAAATATATCATCTCATCTTAATGCAGATCGGGCTTAATCATAAAGAATGTAAATCTAATATCATCTATAACACAAGTTCAGTCCAACTCTGAATAAGTCCATGTACCAATCCAATCGTCATAATCTTTTAGTAGGGTAAGATCACATCCAATATGTCCTCGATCAACTACAATATAGAATAGCTACTACTGATACTTAATATCAATGACATATCATCTAATGAATCTCAAATGCCAACAACGTCAATCTCATCTCAAAACAAGTCAGGCTCCAATATGAGGAATATAGATTCTGGATAACCTCTAGCCCAGATCAATGTAAGTCACAACTCAACTAATAAAGTCATATTAAATTACTGATCATCATTCAATGTAAATATCATAAGTCCAGATCAATCTAAAGCCATACAACCAACTCATATTCCAATAGTTACACGTTCGTCAATTATCAATACACATCAAGTATTCCGATACATTAATCATTGTTCCAACATATACCCATAACCCAGCTCAGCTCTCTCTCTCTCTAACAATTTAATCTGTTTCTCAAGTCTTCATAATCACCACTTCTATTAATGATCGATCATAATATCCCAACACTCGGTATCACCACATATTCATGCATGAGTTCTATCATGATATCTCGATACTAGGTACCATAACATATACATATATCTAAGATCTATTCGATCAAGTCATTCCATCCAATATCCATCTCTAGAAATCATATACATCCATCTACATCCATTACATAACACATGGGTAAAGTCTACAATCCATCAGATGTATACATAACAATCAGATAGACACTAGTCAACTAGGGGTGATGATTAGTCGACTGGAGGATGAGTTAGTCGACTACAAGGGTAGTCCAAGTCGACTACACTCAGGCTAAGTCGACTGCACAGGTCAGCCAAGTCGACTAACAGAGATACAGAAAGTTACACAGCTACAGGTCAACTTATTAGTCGACTAGGGTTATAGGGTAAGTCGTCTACACAAGACTATTAGTCGACTATACAATATGCCAAGTCGACCAGCAGAGTGATACAGAGGGTTCATCAATTCCTGGAAGCCACATCAGTCGACTAGGGTCTGGGACTAGTCGACCAACAGGGATGTTAGTCGACTATAAACCTGGGCAAGTCGACTAATCCCTCCACCAGAACAGATATCAGAGACACATCGATGCCTGATCTCTCACACAATAAAATACGTATATGCATCTCCTCTCTTACACATATCAATGCACACAATCACTACTTTACTCTATGCACAAGTATACAATTGAATCATAATAGAATCAAATACACATATCTACGAGGAATCAAAAGGAGGAGGAGAATACACTCACATTGGGAAAACTGGTCGTTGTCGGGCGAGTCGCCGTCGCGGTTGCTGTGGTGCGGTTCCTCGCTGTTGGACTGCAGGGGAGGGTAGCCAAGGTGCTGGAGAAGGCCACCGTGCCGGTCTCCGACGACGGGCTGGTGTGGATCAGGAGAGGGGCCGCTCGCTACCGTGTGCGCTGGATCCGGGCGCGTCTGGGTGCTGCCAAGTGCTACTGTTCGCTGCCGTTGCTGCTGATCTGCTGCTGGATGGGTGGTGCTCGACTGGAGAGAGAGGGAGAAGCAGGTCGCTGCTGCGCTTGCTGGTGTAGATCTGGCCTGGGCACTGGAACTGATCTGCTGGAGACCTGGGTGCGCACAAGAGGGGTTGTGGTGGTGATCTCACACTTGTAGAGGAGAGAGAGGGGAGAGTGCGGCTGTCCATGGCCTGCACACGGCCATGGGAGATGGGGGCGGCCTGGGCTGGTGGTGTGTGGCAATGGTGGAGGTGGTGGGCTGCTGCACTGGTCGCTGGTTGCCGCAGATGGAGAGAGTGCGGCAGATGGAGAGAGTGCCGCAGATGGAGATTAGGTTAGGGATTGATAATTAGGTTTAGGGTTAGGTTAAGGAATTATGAAGGGATTATATAGGGTGAGTTAGTTATTGGGTTATTGGGTCAACTAATAACGGGTTGGGTCCAAGTAGATAAGGGGTGTTGGGTTTAGGCTAGCGGGTATGCCAATGGGTTGGATCCAAATAGGTAATCGGGTATAGGATTAGGAATGGGTCATGGGTTATGGAATCCAAACGGGTAATCGGAAATAGGGTGAGAGGCTAACAAGAAGAACGCCACCACCATCAAGATTAGTACAATGCCAATATTAAAATATGTAATACCAATCACAAATAATAATTAACAATATCTATTATCACTAACAATAGAAATAATAATTTTTCAATAGAAATAACAATAAATAATAATGGAAGAATAATTTTTTTGCCATTTACTATCTGAAAATAATTTGCATATTCAACAATAATAATCACAAGAGAAATATAAATTAACTTGGTGAAATAAAAATAATCAGTAAATTAAAATAAATACTTTAGAAAAATGAAAATACTGTATTTTAGATTAGGGATATTACAATACATGAGGGCTCTAGCCCTTATTTATAGCCACAGAGTCCCTGAGTTTAAGGAAACTCCGATTAAATTCGATCCCAAATAGAAAAGGAATCCGAATACCAAAAAGAAAGCCAAAACGCATTGTCAATACCGACCCATGTCCACGGTCGACCGGGCCCTAACTGAGAGCAGCCTGCTTTCAGTCGGTCGACCGGGTGGTCGACTGCTCCTTGCCACGGTCGACCGGGCGGTCGACCGCGCTAACCCTGTGCACATCATGCACACCGGTCGATCGGGCAGTCGATCGGCCTTCTCCACCAGTCGACCGTGCGGTCGGCCGGGAGCTTATCCTGGCCTGCTCAATGCGTCGTTTTGCTCTTTTGTCTTCCAATCTCTGTGCTATCTTCTTCCATCTCCTCTATCTCCTCTCTCCTTACAATTCTCCACCTCGGTGAAGATTTTTCAAATCTGAGCCGATCTCCAACGAACTTGAGTCTATCACATGGCGAAATCGACACACGATCTCGGCTTGAGCGCTTCGGACAAAATCGACACACGATCTCGACGAAATCGACATACGATCTAGATGAAATCGACACACGATCTCGTCTTAGAACCTGTAGCTCAGCGATCAACTGGGATCCACCACACATGCCTTCCCTACACTTCACCTTAGGAGAACTTTCATACATGCCGATCACCGAATGTGTCTCCTACTCAGCAACTGCATGACCTCACGAAGAACTCATCATGAGTCAACACTGACTCTCCAACTAACCGGCTCTATCTAGTCTACATGTCTTCAGCTGACAGTCTAACCAAGTCTGAGTAGAGCACACCAAACACTATCATCGGCTTCAACAATTGGATGCACACCCCCCTCATGCAAGCTTAACCATCTTCTCACCAGAAGATCAACTGTTCATCGAGATCACAATACTTCACCTCTACGTGAAGTCCAACTCTCCACCTCTACGTGAAGTCCTAATCAGCTTCTCGAGAATCCAAACAGCTTCATGCGGGTTGCATCACCAAATGTAGCTGCGCCTTTACGGCTGCCTACGTACCTTACCCAAAGGATCAAGCCAACCGTAGTTCATTTAAATGAGCTCCATCAAGCTCAAGCACTTGTATTTGAATCTTCAGCAGCAAACCTATCTGGCTGAGTCATATGAACCTCCTCACTGCCATCATGGAGAACAACGGCCTTCAACTTGAGCTTGTCGCAGTCACAAGCTTGAGATTCATGCTTCTTCACCTACGTGCGTGGTCTTACCTTGGTTTCAATGGCTGCAAATAATTTGACATTCTTATCAATGTCTGCAACCTGTTCAGTATCAATCCTGGCTACATGATCTTCACCCGGTGTCACATCCGGTAAAGTCTTCAATGATACCGAACCAACTAGAGATGGTGGAGTAGCATCAACCTCCACCCGCTGCGATACTTCCTTATTCTCCGTCCTCTCCACCTGCTGAGAGACGATAGACTTTAACACTAAAGTCTCATTAAACATGATATGCTGACTCAACACGATCTTCTTGTTTTCGGGGTCCTATAACCTATAGCCTTTCATATTTTGCTTGACACCTAAAAACACAAACTTCTTTGCTGGCGGATTCACCATGCCATCTTTGGCACTGAAGTAGGTCGGACTTCTAAATTCCCACAGTAAACCATGATCTTGAGCAGCTTTTCCAGACTAAATTTTCAAAGGAGTTTTACCTCCTATCATAGTCGATCTATTTATAAGATGGCTAGCATACACAATCTCCTCAGCCCAAAATGATTTGTCTAATCATGCATTAGACAACAACCACTGAACCTTCTCCAGTAAGGAACGATTTACTTTCTTAGCCAACCCATGTATACCTTCAGTGAAGTGAGTACCAATACTAGTGTTCTGGCCAAATCGTAGGAATTGGTTCATGTCTCTTTCAACATTACCAATCTATAGCTCCTTAATCTTCCTACCTGTCTGCTTCTCCATTCTTTCTTTCCACTTCACCAACATATCTAGGGCTTCACACCTTTGTCTCATGAGATATATCCAACAATGCCTAGATAAACTATCAATAAAAGAGACAAAGTACCTGTGACTTTCAAGCGATGCAGTTTTAGCAGGTCTCCAAATGCTTACGTGAACACAATTAAGAAGACCTTCTAAGCGGTGAGTACTGGTGCTGAATTTCACCTTCTTGTTGTCCAGAACGCTGTGTTCACCCTCCAAGTTGCAGGTAGCAGCACCTTCTAATGATCCCTTTTTTACAGGAGCTTGCAAAAACCTTTCACCTTCTTGTCCGACCTTCACCTGCCAGACCTTTATGCAACCATCATCTGAAGAACTAGAAGTCTTCACCTGACCTGTAACAGTACTACCCTTCAAGTAGTAGAGATTGTTCCGGCGGACGTCCTTCATCACCACCATTAAGCCTTTGATCATCTTGAGAACACTATCTCGTATAGATACCACAAGACCCAATGTTTCTAAAGCACGAATAGAGATAAGATTTCTTTTGAGTTGAGGTACATACCTCACCTCCTTCAATTCTCGTACTATCCCATCTTCCATCTTGATACGGACTGTACCCATCCCTTCTATATTACACGGATGATCATCACCTATGACTGTGTAACATCCATCTAGGTTCTCAAAACTAGAAAACCAGGCCCTGTTCGGGCACACATGATAGGTGACTCCGATATCTAAGATCCACTCAGCATTATCTGAGTAATCAATAGTAGGGGTAGTAAAAGAGAGAGAATATCGATGAGTCTAAATCCGATCCACCCGGCTGTGCGAGATTTGCCTCAGTGTTTGACTCCATCTTCTTACCTTTGGCCTTCGAGCAATCAATTTTCTAGTTCCCTAGCTCCTTACACAAGGCGCACTGATTTCTCTTCAGACCTCTGAAGCCTGATCTGGACTTTGATCTTCCCTGATCATCTCTTCTCTTCCTATTGGAACTCCTGCCTCTTACCGCCAATGTCTCTGCTGTTGTGTTCCCCGAAGAAGACAACCTGTCCTGTCTCCTTACTTCATAACTCACAAGAGTAGCAGACACCTCACTGTAGTTAAGGGATTTTCTTCTATTGATCATTGTAAGAGTAAAGGTCTCATACTCTTCCCTAAGAAGAGAATTCAAAAGAATTACCATCTTATCCTCTTCATTGGTCTTCACATCTACATTAACTAGATCTGTAAGAAGCCTCGTGTAGCGATTCAAGTGTTCATTGATGGAGCATCCTCTTTGCATCTGAAAACTATAAAGCTTACTCTTAAACTGCAACCGCGATTCTATACTTTTCATCAGATACTTCTCCAGGATCTCCCACAGCTGCCTCGCAGATGTCTCATGCAACACATGATACTTAATGTCTTGTATCAGACAAGACCTGATCAAGCCACATGCCGTACGATTCACCTTGTCCCAATCTTCTTCCGTTGTTGATGCGCGCTTCTTCTCCAACTGTAAAGTTCTTCGAGGTTTGATGCCGTCAGCGCATCCATCACCTCACACCTCCACATACCAAAGTTGTTTGTGCTATTGAACTTCACCACATCAATCCTCAACGGATGTGGATTCATGAATGTACCTTCTCCAGCCATCTTCTCAACTAATTCCTCAAAGTAATGCGGAAACAAATGGAGTTAGGTAAAACAAACTAGATAAAGAAAGGATCTTTACCTCCATGTGAAACCCGCGAAGGGTTTCTGAAGCAATCTGCTCCTCCAAATTGATCCCTCGAGCAATCTACACGCTGTTTTGAAATCGACACACGATACTACAAACAGTCCCAACGCCGCTCCGAGATCGACACACAATCTCCGCCAAACAGCAACTGATGTCCTTAAAATCAACACACGATCCCACGCCGAACCTGGGATGCTCTGATACCAATTGTTGTGTGCAGGACAACAACCTCTCTGAGGAATCCACCAACTAGGCAGAGTCTGATACAGCCGAAGATGTAACCAACACGACGAGAATAGAGAATAATAGAGAAAAGCAATCAACACAGTATTTAACGAGGTTCGGCAACGTGCCTACGTCCTCGGGGCAAGAGAGAGAATTTATTGATTCAACAATCAATACAAACTAATACAAGAGGGATAAATGAGGAAACTTTCAGGGATATAATACATGAGGGCTCTAGCCTTTATTTATAACCACAGAGTCCCTGAGTTTAAGGAAACCCCGATTGAATTTGATCCCAAACAGAAAAGGAATTCGAATCCCAAATGGAAAGCCAAAACGCGTT
Organism: Agave tequilana; assembly: GCA_038442645.1. NCBI lineage: Eukaryota > Viridiplantae > Streptophyta > Magnoliopsida > Asparagales > Asparagaceae > Agave > Agave tequilana. The sequence continues at coordinate 104,701 of JAVJIF010017589.1, forward strand.
TGTCGGTCGGTCGACCGACCCATGTCCACGGTCGATCGGGCGGTCGACCGGACCCTAACCGAGAGCAGCCTCCTTTCAATCGGTCGACCGGGCGATCGACCACTCCTTACCACGGTCGACCGGGCGGTCGACCGGGCTAACCCTGTGCACATCGTGCATACCGGTCGACCGGGCGGTCGACAGGCCTTCTCCACCGGTCGACCGGGCGGTCGACCGAGAGCTTATCCTGGCCTTCTCAATGCGTCGTCTTGCTCCTTTGTCCTCCAATCTCTGTACTACCTTCTTCCATCTCCTCTATCTCCTCTCTCCCTACAAAGCTATGCTTCATTCTTTAGGTTTTAGCCTTCAAATTTTCACTAAATCATAGTTTCAGTGTAATGCCCCTAATTTTCACACACTAGCTGCAATATGGAGGGAACTTTAAAGCCATTATAATATAATACATAACTCGGATAAGTAAGAATATAAAGTAAGAAATGAAACAACAAGGGTAAAGACCCGGCATGAGAGAGAAATACATGACACACACACAAACACACACTTGTGTCATTCCAGAAGGATTCGAGCTCCTGAATCCTTCCCACTCAAATACAACCTTCCGATATTTGAATATAAAATCCACTCCTTTGAAGTTGATCTATATTATTTAAAGTATCTATAAACTAAAAATCAAGTGTTTTAAATATTTTTTGTCCATCCATCAAGCGGCGCAAATAGACAGCCAAAAGAGTGAGTTGGTTAGATTTATGTCTTTACACATATAAATTCTCGATCCGGCCATTTAATCATGATTTAAAATATTTAAAAAAACACTACAAACCAATTTTTATTAGGTTTCAAATGTTTATACTGTTAAACTAACCAAGTCACTATTTAAGTCGTCTGTTTTTTCTACTTGATGCATGAGCAAAAAGTATTCAAAACATTTGATTATTGGTTTATAATACTTGAAATAATATAGATTAACTTCAACAGAGTGGATCTTGTTTTCAAATGTCAGATGTTGGTATTTGAGTGGGAAGGGTTTAGTCTCGAATCCTTTCAGAATAACACAAGCCTCTGTCTCTCTCTATATATATGTATATGTATATATATATACTTATATACATATATATATACATATATATATATACACATATATATATATATATATATATATATATATATATATATATATATATATATATGTATATACATATATACGTATGTATATAGGTATATACATATATATATATATATATATATATATACACATATATATATATATGTATATACCTATATACATACGTATATACGTATATATATATATATATATATATATATATATATATATATATATATATATATATATATATATATATATATATATACACGTATATATATATATATATATACGTATATATATATATACATATATATATACGTATATATATACATATATATATACGTATATATATACATATATATATATATATATATATATACATATATATATATCTGTATATGTATATTTGAGTGGGAAGGTTCGGCCTCGAATCCTTTCGGAATGATACAAGTCTCTTTCTCTCTCTCTCTCTCTCTATATATATATATATAATGGAAGTGTATATATATATAATGGAAATATCGAGGAAGCTAAAGTACACACACTTTAAATATTAATTTCAAACATTCACTTTTCGTGCACGATTTCCCCCGATAAAATTTTGGCGCCGTTGCTGGGGATGGGAACGGTTTGATCTCACGTTTTTATTAACTTTTTTCTTCTTTATTTTTGATGTGCAGGTAAAATTCTTTAGCATTGCAGAAGTCCACACTTTCTCTTGTGTGGTTGGGTAAATTCTTGTATATTCTGCTGTTAGTTTTTTTTTATTACCTATTCACTGTAATAATTTTAAGAACTAAAATACGGTAATTGGATGTTTTAAAATAGTTTAGATATTTGCATCTAGGCACATGTCGATGTCAATTCTAATATATTGTATTTTGTTCTTGTGTAGTTATGATCTAGACGGAGGTGTACATATTGTATTGCATATAGTTAGGATAAATACGTGGGTGATTTACTCTCTTTTTGTGTTCATTCTTATCTATATTACACGCTTGCACGAATTAAATTTAAGGGCAAAACCCAATACAACATAAGGTGGGGAAGTCATTACCCCCCTTAGCCCAAAAATCAACTTTCCACTCACACAACCCAAGCCTAAATAAAATTTGCTAGACGTTGGCCCCTAGGGACATCTCAGACTCATTTAGGAGATTAACCTAAGGGAAAAGTTGTTAGAAGTTAACTCTTATCAAATCGGTGTCTAAGGTTAAGGATTGAGAGGCAAAATCTCGAAGAACAGTGGTTTGATATAATTACGCCCGTTGCTCCGGCACGGATATCTCCCACTGGTCTTGCCCTTACCTGGACAATTAACTCGTGGTCAGATTTCATAATATACCCCCCGTGGATAGTCTAACCAGTTAGGAGTCGTCTAGATCTAAGTCAACCCTAGCATAGGCTTATTTTCTTTTTCTTTTTCTTTCTTGTTTGTTTGTTTGTTTTCTTTTTTGTAAATTGTGAAATTGATTTTAACAATAACAATTTTTTCAATCATAATATGAATCCATATTTCAACACGACCTCATTTGACTCAGATAACTGCGACCCGACTATGCACAATATGAACCAACCATATATGCCGGTTTGGGATTATCCAACTCAATATGACTCATATCCCCAATCTTATGATTATAATTTTTAAAATAATTTTCACTCTTCACAGAGTCAATGGGGATTCACCTCCCCCGAGTCAAATTTTCAAGCACATTGTCCATAATTTTGACAATATTTATTCCCCGATTTTGATTCATATTCTTCTTTTCTTGAACCACCAATTGAAGAAAAATCATCATTGGAAGGAGTTTGGAAGAAGAAATAAGGCCCAAAATAATTTAAAAAAGGTAGCCTCATCATGTCCACAAAATTTCCAAAATTCATGTGGTTCTTTTCCAGAACGACTCAAAGGAAAATCATTATGGGAAAAAACTATGAAATTCGTGCAAGAGACCGAGCGCATAATGCAAAATACGATTAACTTTTCATATCCACCAAATGTTCATACGACTCACGAATCATGTCATTTTGGAAATCCAGCTTCAATTTCATCTTACCAACCTGAACTTGACCAATATCAAATTCTTGATAGTTTGACAAGTTATCCAATTTCTGAAATTGAACTTGAAGATGAATGTGAACCTGAGCTTCAATTTAGTAATTCGAGTCCACTCCTTGAATCAATATCGACTTCTGTAGTGTTACCTAAACTAAGTAACATTCTTGAGCCAGATTTGATTCTCATAATTTCTGAACTTGAATCGATCAACCTACCTATTAACATTCCTTCCATGGACGAAAATCAAGACTCAATTTCATTACATCTATTTGAACTTGCCCAAAATTTCAAAACCACCTTGACATTTTGACAAGTTGTCCTTTTCCTGAAATTGAACTTGAGCTTGAAAGTGATCCTGAACCTCAACTTGATAATTTCATTTCATTTTTTGGTTCAATAATGACTCCTGTATCTTCACCAGATTTTTTTCTATTCCGGAATCAATATTGAATCCTGTACCAGTATACTGTGAAACTGAATCACCAATATCTTATGATCACACTTCATTGATGAGAAAAGTGTGTGAACATCAATCCTTTAGTTTGGACCCCATTTTTGAATCAATTTGGACTCCCCCTTTTGAATCTCGACTTGATCTGAGTCAAATTCCCGAGTCGGTATTAGTTTTTATTCATGTACCATTTGAGTTCAAATCAATCATCTCCCAAAATCACACTTCATTATTGGACAAAGATGTTGAAGAAAATGACTCAGTAATTATTTTTGAAAATTAGAAATTAGATGGGGATAATTTTTTTAAATAAGACCATTCACTCAATCAGTTTTTTACTGGGTCGTATTAGAGAGGTCACTGGTGGGTTGCTGCAAGATCCATGATTTCTTGATTGGGTTGCAACGCTTGGCCCAATCAGACCACCATCGGAGCCACTACTATGAGGTAATTTTCTTTCCCTTTCTATTTGTTTCATGAATATACACATTCACGATGCATTGAGGACAATGCATGAGATAAATGTGGAGGAGGGTTTACTAACGTAGGTTGTTTTAAATTTTCTTTCTTTTACACTTCTTTTTAGAAATTTTTAGATTTTCTTTTGTATAAAAACTCTTTATTTTCTTTTTACAAAACTTTTTGAAATAAGAAAAATAGTTTTGATTTATTTTTAAAAAATTAAGATTATCTTAGGAATTAAGAAGACCTAAAATTATGAATTTTTAAACCAAGTCAAAATAATAGATCTTGTTTAAATTTTAGGATAAGGAAGTAAGATTGAAAAGATAATTTGATCTTGAATTTTTTGCCTTAGATTTATGCAATTCACACTTACACAATTTTTGGGATTGAAACAACAACGGAAAATGCCATAAAAAAATGCTATAAAAAATATATAAAAATTATTATAAAATCACTTATTGAAGTTGGGTAATTATGCCTCAGGAAGCATGATTATTCACGCCTAAAATGTTGGCAAAAAATAAAATAATCCTCTTTAGTTTTGTGACCTTATTTTCTCGAGTTCTTAAGTACGAGGGATGTTTTCTCATCTGGTGCCCTAAAACTATCTGGTTTGGGAGTCATCAGCTAAAGGCTCACTATCCGGGTAAGTTAGAAAGCCTAAGAAAACTAAAGGAAGGAAAAAATAATAATAATATAAATAAATGACATGACAGTTAGAGTCGATATCCCAAAAATCTTCACAGTTCACAATGTGCATATTTTTCTAAGAGTTTTATGAAAGATCAAAGAATCGATTCAATTTTAGATTCTTACATTAATTTATAATAGGATTTTGCATTTTGACTTAGTTTAAGGAAAAGTAATTTCTGGTTATTAACCTATGACCTTGGATCACTCAAAATTTTCGTAAAATATTTTAACACTTTTCTATATTTCAAAATGTGTTTTCAAAATACTAACATTTGATTTCCTTTTTTTATGGATTTTGTGGGTATAATCCGTTAAAAACCCTCAGGAGACAAACTCCTCCTCTGGGCGAAATCTAGAGGTTTAACGGCTTGTTTCACATACTCAATGCAATTGCGTCACCTGCAAAAGTGGTGTAATAATTTTCTTAGTTTTTATTTTGCTCAGACGAGCAAAACATAAGTGTGGGGGTGTGATTAGTCTCTAAAATTGTATAGTTTATCACATCTTCACATTTATTTAATATTAAATCCTGTTAATAAGACCTCTCTTATATGTTTCTAGGTCAATGACATGAAAAAAGAAGAAGACCAAAATCACCATTTAATTGGTGATTAAAAGCCTACAAAGATAGTCATTAACTTTAGAGGGTGAATCTGTTAAAACCGGGCGCCCATATCTAGAAACCTGAGACTACATCAGATAGGGGGCGAAGTGACAGCGAGTGGCTGGCGGCGCGGCACGCGCGGCCACGCTATGGCCGTCGGAAACAGCCGCGTTTTCGCGGCTCTTGTGTGGAGCCACACGTCAAAATTTGACGCACGGCTCCGTACCTGTACCCTGGTGCCCTAATTTGCCTATAAATATCCTGGGATTTCCAGAGCATGGGGAGGAGGAGTTTTGAGGAGTTTTTCTTTAGTTGTAGTATAGTTTTTATAGTAGTTTCTTCTTCTTAGGATAGTTTTTAGGGTTTTCTTCTCCATGTCATAGTTTTAGGGTAGTTTAGGTTAGTTATTCTTTCTTCTTCCTCTTTATATTTTTCATTTCTTATAGATCTTATAATAGAAAAGAGAGTAGTACATGAGTGAAAAGTAAGAGTGCTTATAATGAAAGGTGACAATCTATGAAAGGTGTTCTCCTTATCCCTTCTTATTTTCTTCTCTTTAACTCCTTTGACATGTTTAGCTAATTTTCTCTCATGACAACTAACTACTAATTATTAACTTGCTAACTTCTTACTTGATAATCTACATGAATCTAATAGTCTCTACTTGGCCTTACTCTTGCAAGAGCCATTGATGGCTCATGATGATGGATTCTAACATTCTAACATCCTAACCCTCTAACAAGCTAACATTACTTTATTTCATGCTTACTCTTATTTAGTTTTGATGGTTTAAGTGTTGCTTGCACTTATTTTATTGAGTTTGGATGTAATGAGTTATCTTATGGGTTATACTTTGAAATACTTTTGAACTAAGGATTAGTGATGACCAAGGATACATGTGAGCAACTATCACAAAGAGGTTATCATGGTTAGTGAAGCCATTAGTAATTAGTAGCCATGAGTTTTCTATCTTTTAACTTTGTTTTAGATATATTTTAAAAATCACAAACATCTTATCTTTTCTATGTTTCCCACTTCTTCGTGTTTCACCGTACTCTTCTCTTTCATTCTTTATTTTCTTTTCTTTTGATTCTTTAAAATGTTGAAGAAACTTTAACACACACGTAAACATTTTGGTAAAGCTTCTATCGCTTCCCGTCCTTATAAATTCGACCTGTTTAGCCTCTATGCTATAACGGAAGTATCGAGAAAGCCAAAGCACATACTTTAAATATTGATTTCAAAACATACACGTTTCATGCATAATTTTCCCCGATCAAATTTTGGCGCTGATGCCGGGAATGGGAACGGTTTGATCTCACATGTTGTTAACTTTTCTTCTTTATTTTTAGTGTGCAGGTCAAATTTTTTAGCATTGCAGAAGTCCACACTTTCTCTTGTGTGTTGGGTAAATTCTTGTATATTCTTATATTCTGCTGTTAGTTTTTGTTTATATTACCTGTTCACTGTAATAATTTTAAGAACTAAAATATAGTAATTGGATGTTTTAAAATAGTTTAGACATTTGCATCTAGGCACATGTCGGTGTCAATTCTAATATATTGTATTTTGTTCTTGTGTAGTTATGATCTAAACGGAGGTGTACATATTGTATTTCATATAGTTAGGACAAACACGTGAGTGATTTACTCTCTTTTTGTGTTCATTCTTATTTATATTGCACACTTGCACGAATTAAACTTAAGGGCAAAACTCAATACAACATAAGGTGGGGAAGTCATTACCCTCCTTTAGCCGAAAAATCACCTCCCCACTCACACAACCCAAGTCTAAATAAAATTTGCTAGACGTTGGCTCCTAGGGACATCTCGGACTCATGTAGGAGATTGACCTAAGGGGAAAGTTGTTAGAAGTTAACTCTTATCAAATCGGTGTCTAAGGTTGAGGATTGAGAGGCGAAACCTCAAAGAACAGTGATTTAGCATAATTAGGCTCGTTGCTCCAGCACGGATACCTCCCATTGATCTTGCCCCTACCTGGCCGATTAATTCGTGGTCAAATTCTGACAATGTACCCTATGTGGACAGTCTAGCCAGTTAGGAGTAGTCTAGATCTAAATCAACTCTAGCATAGGCTTGTTTTCTTTTTCTTTTTTTCTTTCTTTGTTTGTTTTCTTTTTTATAAATTATAAAATGAATTTTAACAATAATAATTTTTTCAATCATAATATGAATCCATATTTCAACACGACCTCATTTGACTCAGATAACTCTGACCCGACTATTTACAACATGAATCAGTCATATATGTCAGATTGGGATTATCCGACACAATATAACCCATATCCCCAAAATTATGTCTATAATTCACTGAACTTCTCATTCCAATCTCATTTGCTTGACGAAACGAATTTCTTGAGTAGCTTAACAATTGTCTTATTGAATGCTTTCGTTAAACCGTTGGCAGCGAGGTGATAAGCGGTTGAAGCCACATTCTGAATTTGGTGCGTATTACAAAACTAATAGAATACTTGGCTTGAAAATTGGGGACCATTGTCATGAATAATCTGCCTGGGGACACCAAATTGATGGATGACATGATGTTTAATAAAGTTAACCATGTTAGAATTTTTGACTTCAATAAATGGTATAACTTTTGCCCACTTTGAGAAATAGTCAGTTATTGCTAAGATGAACCGATGACCTCTCATTGATGAGGGGCTGATAGGTCCTACGATATCGATTCCCCACACCTCGAATGGCCACGAAGCAACAGTCGGGTGAAGTAGCTTCGGAAGTTGATGTATGAAGTCTGCGTGGATTTGATAAGCTTTACACCTTTGTGCATATTTAATTGCATCGGCTATCATGGTTGGCCAATAATAACTGAGTCTGTGCAATCGATCATTGAGCTTCGGATCTAGTTGATGAGCTCCGCATATACCATCGTATGCCTCTTTAAGCACTTCTTGTGCTTCAGAGTTAGAGAGGCAACGAAGCAAAATACTGTAATATGAGCGGCGGTAAAGTGGCTTTACTATCGGATTACAGTAGAAGCGAAGAGACCTTCATCGGATAGAAGCTGCTTCCTTAGGGTTGTCCGGTAATATGTCATGCAGAGCATCGTCAATGAAAAGAAACCGCTAATCTCTAGGTTCGAAACTTATTGAGGTTACATGGACTTCATTAGTTTCCAACACATGCTTAAGGCAGACAAGGCGTCGAGAGGCCACTGTAAGATGATAAGTTGTGTCAATAGGTAAGGCAAATGGAACCGCTAGTGCAGCCAAAGCGTCTGCCTTAGTATTTTAGAAGCGAGATATATGACCGATGTAAAAGCCATCAAATGATTTAACTATTTTGATGACTGCATGGTGATAAGGTACCGAGTCTTCACGCCGAACCTCGTATACTCCTTTAACTTGATTGTCAATTAGATTTGAATCATCATAATCCTCAAGGTAGTGTACCCCATTTCATGAGCGAGCTGAAGGCTGATGAGTAGGGTATTATATTCTGCTACATTGTTAGAACAAGTTGTTGTCAATGAAAATTCCCGAGGAAAGATATGATTTTGAGGCGAGATAAATACCAACCCCATATCAGCAATTATCTTACCTTTGGGGCCTGTTCTTGATGTTCCATCAAAGAACATCTACCACACTTCATCCTCTGAGATCATATTGGATTCGAAAACCTCATATAGAATATCTTTATGAAGTTTAGATTTCTCCGAAACAGGATGAGTTGCCAGAAAGTCTGCAAGGGCTTGGCCCTTGACCGCCTTTTGAGGGACAAAGAGCGTGTCATACTAAGACAGGAGAATGGCCCACTTACCTAACCTTGAATTCAGCGATCTTAGTTTTATCATAAGGATACATAAGGGATTAACTTTGAAAATGACATGTATAGTCTGACCAACCAAGTAATGCCGCATCTTTTGAACGCGAAGACAAGAGCTAAACATTTCTTTTCGATAGGATTATATTGGGACTCAGCTCCTATCCGGGTCCTGCTCAGATAGTAAATGGCATGTTCATGGCCTTCGTCATTCTTTTGGGAAAGAAGAGCATCCAAAGAGTGGTCCATAGTTTTTACATAGAGTAAGAATGATTTTCCTGATGTGGGAGCCACCAGGACTGGAGGCTTAGTCAGGTACTCTTTAATATTTTCGAAAGCCTCCTGGTAGGTTTTATCCCATACAAAAGAAACACCATTTTTCATAAGCCGGATGAATGGTTGACAACGGCCTAAGAGATTTGCAATAAATCTTCAGATGTAGGCCAACCTACCTTGCAGACCCTTGAGTTCTTTAAGATTCTTTGGTGGTTGCATGCGCTGAATAACTTTGTCCTTGTCTGGGTCAAGATGAATTCCTTTTGATGTGACAATGAATCCCAGGAACTTGCCACTTGAAATGCCCAAGAAGGACTTTGTTGGGTTCATTTTAAGCTGATAAACTCACATTATATCGAACACTATTTTTAAGTCACGAAGATGATTATTTTTATCGCGAATTTTGATAGCAATGTCGTCGACATAATACTCTACCATTTTTCGGAGGTAGTTACAAAAGATTGTACTCATTGCACGTTGGTAAGTTGCTCTAGCATTCTTTAACCCGAAATGTATAACAGTATCATAGTATACCCCCAATGGTGTCCGAAATGAAGTATGCCTTTCATCTTCTGGGTACATCTTGATCTGGTTGTACCCTGAGAAGCCATTCATAAAAAACATTCTTTGGAAGCCGTAGGTTATGTCAATCATGACATCAGTGATGGATAGTAGAAACTCGTCTTTAGGGCAAGCTGCATTAAGGTCGTGGTAGTCAACACAGATTCAAAATTTTTCATTCTTTTTAAGAACGGAGACAATGTTAGCAACCCGATCCAGATGTTGCTCTTCCCGTACAAAAATCACATTTGATGAGTTTATGAACTTCAGCTTCAATGCTTCCATGATGTCAGGGCGAAATCGCTGTTGTTGTTGTTTCACCGGCTTGACGTCAGGCTTAATGTTTAAACGATGCATGACTATTTGCGGATCGAGACCGGGTATATCTTCATAATTTCATGCAAAAATATCGATATACTCTCGTAAGAACTATCAATTCTTTTCTTTCTGTGAATGATATACTTTCACTTATAGAGATGGGTTTAGGGTGATCTCGACTACACACATCGACCTGAATTACCCTATCCTCAGTGGGCGGTTCACGTTGTTCAAATCATTTTTCCCACTGGAGATCGAGTTGCTGAGCCCATGGCTCAGTGTCAAACATTTTAATAGCCTCTTCATGCTCCAATTGATCGTTGAAGTCATATTGATGAAGAGCTCTTTGATGGGCATCATCACACTGACATCTGATTCCCACTGAGATGAAGTGGAGGAATATGTCGGGAAGGATTTGCCTTCTTTGGATGGAAACAGAGTGGGAGGTGTAACATGTCCCAATCCCCTGCGTGTTTTATCATAAAAATTTGCTGGCTTTCCTTTCGGCACGAAAGTCCAAAGAAGACCACGTCGTCCCCTTTTAAAGTTCAAGCCATTTTCACGTTGTAAATTGTACCCTATTTTTCTCATCATATTGTGTGCTGATCGTGCATAATGGAAAATTTACGGGGGCTCTGAGACTGAATTCGAGTCTGTAACTACAGATATTTGAGGTTGGACCCCTACCGAATATCATAGGCGATTGACTCCTTTTGGATGGAGGGATCACAAATACTGAGCCTTCTCTACTCTCTACAGGCGTACTTGTCACGCTTATCATGGACAATGGCATGTGCAAGGAGGTATCGTTAACATTCACAAGATAATCAAAAGTGACATTTTCATTGATCACCCTTTCTCCATCATCCTCGATGGGATTGTTACAATTAGGATCGTTAAAGTACACTATAATTGGTTTGAAAGCAAGAGTAGCTAGCATGTCTTCTTCTCTAATTTCGCATCATTGCCGCTATCGTCGTCATCATGCAATGGTTCTTGTTAGCCCAAAGGCCCATCACTCTAGTTTTGATGATGATTAACTCATGTAGTTATAGTACTCACGATTTTATGTTTAATAAGTTTCAGATATTTGTTCAAGATCTTAGTCGGTGTTTAGCCTCAACAAAAGATTCGAAGTCAAGTTTTGAAGGTAGCACGTATTGATTCAAAAGCTCGCACATCAATATCTCATCAAGTACTTAAGGGGAATCTAACTCATAGATAAAGATTTGGACCAAGTCAAAAGTAGAAGAAGATTTTCTAAAGAAGATTTTCAAGAAAACTTGTGTCATGTTTGTAAGTATTAAGATTTTATGTTTAGATAAAATGTACATGATAGATTAGTTGTGAATTGCTCAAGCTCATATATATACACACAAAATTTATATGTATTTTCATAAGAATAGTTTTGATTTTAGAAAATACTGTTTTGATTTTGAGCTTCAAGTTATACATTCTTTTATTTCATGATTAGATTTCATCAAAATAAATTTATATGATTTATATGTGTTTTAAATTCCATCCATACACATTGTTGGTTCAATTATTTAGAAAAACTTATTTGATGTTTCTATATCATGTATTTAAGTTTTGTATTTATCAAAACTTATTTAAGAGTTTATTGTGAAAAACATAGATATATCTTTTATGTGTGTATTGGTTTCTATTCATACACACTATGCTTCAAGATGAGTTTAAATATCTTTTTTTTTGTATTTGTACCAGTTTATAGAAAAATCGTATTTTCCTTTAGAAGTTTGGTTTTTGGAAAAAAATCGGTTTTAGTTTAAAACTTAATTTTTATATCACAAAAATAGTTCAAATTTTTAAAATATGTGTTGAATTTTAGTCACACATATTTGTTCTTCAAATATTTACAAGAACTTATTTTTTTAAATTTTATGTGATTTTATGAGATTTTATGGGCATTTAAAAGACCAAATTTTAAAATCCTAAAACCTAACCTGAGACCACTGGCGGTCGACCGACCGGTCGACCGGACCAGATCTCGGTCGACCGGGCTATCGACCTATGTGTACAAAACGTGCACATGCTCTGGCCATTGGGTCGATCGACCGTGCCAGAGAGTTCACTCTGTAGTTCTGGTCTCGGTCGACCGACAAGCAAATTGCCATGGGACGGTCGACTGGGCGGTTGACCGACAGCCCCAACGGTCAGAAATCTGACCGTTGGCCGGTCGACCGGGCGATCGACCAACAGGCCATTCTGGGCCTGTTCTGGACGCCAATGGCTATATTTCTGAACCCTATAAAAAGGGGTTCTGTTGGCCTATTTTCTACAAGATTTGAAGAGGATTATTGAGCCAGTTTTTTCCACCTTTCTCATGGGTTTTCCAACAATTTTTAGCGCTTAAATTCTATATCAAAAAGAGTGTTTACAAGAGTGATTCTCTTGTGTTTTCCAAAAAGGATTTCTTGAGTTTTTCCTCCACAAATCTATCCTTGTTTTCTCACAATAACTTGAGTTTTCCATTGTCATATCTATCCTATAGGGCTTTGTTGTGAGAGTATTTTTGGTGATCGAAGTGTAGAGTCACCAAGGTATCATCATTGTATTTGAGGAGGCGAACTTGTGGGTTCACATTGTGTAGAGTTTTTGAGGGAGCTCATTGTAGAAGTGCGACCTCAGTAAGCTAGGGTGCTTGCATGTGTTGTTCTTGTGGGAATAAGAGAAGGACTTGTAAGTCCAAGAGTTCTAGTATGAACTCGTTGTAGGTGTTGCGGCACCGAGTGATCTTGTGGATCATTATAATAGAAATCCTTCATAGTGGTGAAGGCGGGAACGTAAAGCAAGTGTGCTCGAACCTCGAAATAATTTTTCCGTGTTTGTGATTGCACATCTCTCTCTCACACACTTGTGTTTATATATATCTTGCATGCTTATATTGTTTATCTTTTTATATACTTGATATACTTGTGTTTTATCGATATATGCTTCGGATTATTTGCTCATATTTATATTTAACCAAGAGAGCCACAGTGGCACCTCAACTCTTAATCTAGAGGAATCTTGAGGAGATAGTCCAGAACTCTTCACCGGGAATTCGGCTATACTTTTGTGTTATCTTTGTGTGTTAGCTTAATAGTTTTTATTTACATAGATAGTTTTTAGTTTGCATTAGATTAGCTAGTACACCTATTCACCCCCATCTAGGTGTATTTCAATTGGTATCAGAGTTTGGTGCTCTTAATTTGGGTCTAACAATCTTAACTTAAAGATCCTCATTATAGCTAATCACTATATTTGTTTACACACACATATAGATTTCATGACACCTCCCATGTTTGATATTCTTAACATTCAAAATTGGAAAGTTAAGATGTCAACATACCTCAAAGCCCTAGGAATTCATGTTTATTTTTCCACCATTAAAGATTCTTATTTTTTAAATGACAAAAACCTTGAGGCTAATGCAAAAACCCTTCATACTTTAAAGAGTACCCTAAATGACGAATATTTTCTAGAATTTCTAACTTTGATTGGCTTTTGTAATATGAAACACACTTGTCTTCCTTGGAGAACAAAAGTAATACTATATGGAGAGTGACTCAGATGATGGAAGTGATGCTTCCAACATGGGTTTTATGGTCCAAAGGGATGACCCCCTTAGGTAAATTTCGAATCTGAGCTAGAAGAAGATATTAATATGCCTTATGATGAGCTTGCATATTTTTGTCAAAAACTTCTTGAAAAATATGATTCACCAAAAATTGAAAATATTAAGTTGAAGAAGGAAAACACTTTTTGTTAAAATAAAATGATTATTTTAAAAATAAATTTGAATGTGTTTTAAAAGAAAATGAATTTTTGAAAAAGGAGAATATTTCTTTGTCTTCAAAATTAAATGACATTTGTGAAGGAAACAATTCATTGAAACATAAATCATTTTGGTGGAAAAAGAAAAAGAGATTGTTTTGAAAGAATATAACTCTTTGAAAAAGAATATTATTTTAAAAGAAAAAGAAAATATTTCTTAAAAGAAAAAGATTGTTAATTCTCATACTCATGTCTCTTCTTCCAAAATTAATAAGGATATTTATTCTGTGAAGAAGAAAATTGATTGTTTGGGCTCCACTTTAAGCCAATGTGCATTTAACCATAATAAGTTGAAATTCATGTTTCGCAAGAAACAAATTCCACATACACATGTACATACCCCATGGCATATACGTGCACACCATGCTTACCCTACTCACATGTATGTTTGAGTGTACAAATGTACACATTGTGACCGTAAAGACCATCTTGCAAGATTTTGCTTTGATAGATTAAATTCTATAAATTTTGCAAATAAATATTTGGGTTCCATTTATTTCTAACTCCCGTGGACCCAAAAAGAATGGGTACCAAAACTCCCACCTCTTACATCTGATGTAGGTGTGGGCTCTCACAAAACGTGAGAAAGTTTGAGCCTTGATGGTGGATGCATATGAAGCTAGATGGACATATCTAATTAATGCATCACTATGAAGGATGTTTGGTGGGAGGAACATCATGGTTTAGAGACCTAGAAATTGGCTCATTGGTTTTGGTAACTATGTTTAACTCCTATTTTGTTTACATACTTTTACATTGATAATTTTTAGCATGTTGTAATTTTAATGCTCATTATGTTAAATGCAATGTTATTAGACATGTGATATACATAAATAGTCCTTAAGATACTCCCATGTTCATATGGATTCATATTTTGTGTTGTCACTGTTGTTTAACTACTATGTATATACTTGTTCTAAAACACGTACATTTAGCCAAATAATCATGTTTTGTTTTGTACTTTATGTGGTGATTACTTGTTTAGATATAATTTTTATTAAAATTTGTGTTTATACTTGTACAAGTAGTGAGTTACACTTGATTATTATATGTTTATACTTCATTGCTCATTTGTATTCATTACATGTACATGTATAACCTAGTTTTGATGATTCTTTCATTTATACTTATTTTTCCTATTTTTGTACATGTTTAACTTCATGTATATGTTATTTTTGTCTAAAACTAATAGATATACATGTATATCCATGAATCACTTGCCTTCATACAAAATTTATTTTTTGACTCTTTTTTTTAGATATGTATGTATACTTTTAGATTCGACAAAATATACATATACCTAGAAGCTTGTTTAGTTTTTATGAAAATTTTAATTTTGATGATTTTCATGTTTTTGATAAAAGAATTTCAATCAAGTTTTTGTTTTGAGCCTTGATTTCTTTCATGAATATGCCATTCACATGATCTTGTACACTCACTTTTCTTGTGTTTACTCGTGACCTTGTTTTCATGAGCTAATTTTTGTGCCTTATAAATCTTGAGTGATAATTTTTGTGTCCTTATCATGCTTCATGGGACATATGATTTGGTTTCATGCTTTGAAGGATCTTTAACTAGTTTTTCAAAAATTATTTTAAACTACTTTCTTAATTCTTAAATTGGTAGAGTTTTTAAACATGTTAAATTATTTTTAAACTCTTATTTTTGAAAGCCCCCACCAACTTAAGGGCGGATGGTTGGGTGATCATGTCTTGTATGTCTTAATGACCATCTTTTATCATGTGCATAAAAGGGTGGTAGGTATGAGTTATGCACATGATCTTCATGTTATTTCATTTTTGTATACTCATATTTGTTTTCTTATATATATGCCTCAAATTTCAATTGGTATTTCCATTTTCATACATACATATATATGATTTCATTGTGTTATTTTACAATGCCACATATTTTATTTTAAGCACAAATCATTTTTATACTAAGCTTGATTTTATCTTAAAATGTTAAATGGTATCTTTACTAGATTATGCATTAATTTCAATTGGTATTTATTTGGTATCAAAATGTACTTCATACTTCACCTTCAATGGTATCAAAATCTACTATTGGTATTTTTAAAAAAAAACTTCTATAAGTGGTACCAGCAATTATTTTTTTAACTACTATTTGATTTCATTGGTATCATAATTCATTTTGTTGACTTCAAGAAATTTCAAGAAATTTGTTTTTAAAAAGTGGTTTCAAAATTTGTTGATATGTATTGCCTATATGAAAGGGGAGTTTAACATCTCTTCTATATATAAATTCATGTTTAGTGTACTTTCCATATTGAGAAACTTGACCTCTCTTCGTTATGTAGTACATGTGTATAGGAGAGCTTAACATCTCCGCTTATACATTGTATATTATGCTTTACGTGGGTTAGGATCTAGTCATCCCTTCTCCATGTAATGCATGTATGTAGGGAAAGCTAACTTAATGTCTCTCCTCTTCATGAATGTATATCGCATATACATCTTTATTGTTTGTTTGTCTTCACCAATTTATTGATGAATTAACAAAAGAGATAGAAGAATTCAGAGTTTATATGCATGTTAAATATTGTGTTGATTATGCATATATATTTGTCTTGTTTATGAGCTTTTATTGAATATCATTGTTCTTTGTATTATGCATGAGTTAAGGGAGAGCTTCTATGAAGCTTATCTTTAATCCATGCATATATAACTCCATGATTTATTATCATTATCAAAAAGGGGAGAGATTATGGCCCCAAAGCCCATCACTCTAGTTTTATTAATGATTAACTCATATAGTTATAGTACTAATGATCTTATATTAATAAGTTTCAGATATTTGATCAAGATCTTAGTCGGTGTTTAGCTTCAACAAAAGATTCAAAGTCAAGTTTTGAAGCTAGCACGCGTTGATTCAAGAACTCGCGCATCAAGATTGCATCAAGTACTTAAGAGGAGTCTAGCTCATGGATTAAGGTTTGGACCAAGTCAAGAAGGAGAATAAGATTTTTAAAAGAAGATTTTCAAGAAGACTTGTGCCATTTTATAAGTGTTAAGATTTTATTTTTAGATAAAATATAAATGATAGATAAGTTATGGATTGCTCAAGCTCATATACACACACACAAAAATTTATATGTGTTTTCATACAAAATAGTTTTGGTTTTAGAAAATACCATTTTGGTTTTGAGCTTCAAATTATACATCCTAATGTTTCATGATTAGATTTCATCAAAACAAGTTTATATGGTTTATATATGCTTTGGATTTCTTCTATAATCATTGTTAGTTAAAATGTTTAGAAAAACTTATTTGATGTTTCTATATCATGTGTTTAAGTTTTACATTTATCAAAACTTATTTTAGAGCTTATTGTCAAAAACATAGATATATTTTTTTATATCTGTATTGGTTTCTATCCATACACACTATGCTTCAAAATGAGTTTAAATATCTTATTTATGTATTTATACCAGTTTATAGAAAACCTGTTTATTCTTTAGAAGTTTAATTTTTGAAAAATATCGGTTTTGATTTAAAGCTTAATTACTATATCACAAAAATAGTTCAAATTGTTTGAAATAAGTGTTGAATTTTAGTCACACATATTTGTTCTTCAAATATTTACAAGAAGTTATTTTTGTGAATTTTATGTGATTTTATAAGATTTTAAGGGTATTTAAAAGACCAAGTTTTAAAATCCTAAAACCCAGACCAAGTTTAAAAGACCGGACCAGATCTCGGTCGACCAGGCGGTCGACCGATATGCACAAAACGTGCACAGGCTCTGGTCATTGGGCCGGTCGACCGGGCGGTCGACCGATTCAGAGAGCTTACTCTCTGGATTTGGCCCTGGTCAACTGGGCGGTCGACCGACCAGAGGTTCACTCTCTGGTTCTGGTCTCGGTCGACCGGCCGGTCGACCGACAGGCAAATTGTCTTGGGGAGGTCGACCGGCCGGTTCTGGATCCCAGCAGTTATATTTCTGAACCCAATAAAAGGAGTTCTTTGGCCAGTTTTCTACAAGATTCGAAGGGGTTTTTGAGCTAGTTTTTCTCACCTTCTCAGCGATTTTCCAATAAGTTTAAAGCTTTACTTCTATATCAAAAAAAGTGTTTACAAGAGTGACTCTCTTGTGTTTTTCAAAAAGAATTTCTTGAGTTTTTTCTCCACAAATCTATCTTAGTTTTTCTCACAATAGCTTGAGTTTTACATTATCATATCTATCCTATAGAAGCTTTGTTGTGAGAGTGTTCTTGGTGATCAAAGTATAGAGGTCACAAGGTATCATCATTGTATTTGATGAGGCGAACTTGTGGGTTCACATTGTATAGAGTTCTTGAAGGAGCTCATTGTAGAGGTGCGGCCTCGACAAGATAGGGGCTTGCGTGTGTTGTTCTTGCAGAACAAGAAAGGGACTTGTGAGTCCAAGACCAAGAGTTCTAGTGTTAACTCGTTGTAGGTATTGCAGCACTGACTGATCTTGCGGGTCATTATAGTGGAAATCCTTCGTAGTGATGAAGGCGGGGACGTAGAGAAAGTGTTCTCGAAGCTCAAAATAATTATCCCGTGCTTGAGATTGCTCATCTCTCTCTCACTGGTACCTATATATCTTGCATGCTTATATTGGAATCTTGAGGAGATAGTCCAGAATCCTTCATTGAAAATTCAGTTACACTCTTGTGTTATACTTTATATGTTAGTTTAATAATTTTATTTGTATAAATAGCTTTTAATTTCACATTAGTTTACATTAGATTAGCTAGTACACCTAATCACCCCCTCTAGGTGTATTTCAGTTCTTTCACTACTTCGCTAGCTTCTTGATAGAGAAGAGCATCAGTAAAGTGGTTTTTAACTCCCAGCCAACACCATTCGTACTGTTGCATTATCTTCCATTTATTTGAAGTACTGGTGCAGAGTAGAGGGAACGATCCAATTAGTGTGAATCCAAGGCTGCCCAAGCAAATAAATTGTATGACGTGTCAGCATCGATGACGTAACATGTCACTTCTGATTTTATGTCCCCAATTCGACACCGAAGTCGAATTTTTCCTAGTGGGTGACTACTTCCTGCATTGAAACCATATATCATAGTACTCATTGCTGATAGCCTGTAAGCGGTATCCCAAGAAAGTAGAGGAGCCTTTTAGGGATGACGCTGAGTGCAGACCCTGCATCAACTTGTACACTCTCAATGCACGTCGAGCCGATGTATCCAGTATATAATAAGGGTCGATCATATTTATTGTCTTTAAGGAGCATGCCCTCAGCAGTAAAGGTGATGGCAGGTATTTTCAGTTGTACATGACATTCAGGGCACAAGAGTTGACTGTCATCTTCAGAGGCCTCCGGAATATGTATCAGAAATAATTCTGAATTAGCCAGCGCGTCCCTAAGTGCCTCTTATGTCTCCGTCGAGAGGCGAAGCAGCTCGTGCATAGTGATCCGAGCTAGAATATTGGCTAGTTGTGCTAATATCATAGCAGAGCAGAAACGGGCATCAAGTCCCGGACATGAAGTTCTCTTCAACGCATGATCAAACCAGACTTCTTACTGCTTTTATTTTTCTAGCATAGAAACTGAAGCTAGAACAGGTAGATCCGCTGACGTCAATGGCTGTTGTGACTCGTCAGTGGTCTTCTCACACTGCCTCAGGTATGATTTCCCAGACCAATTACCTGTTGGTTGTGGTGCAGCATCCTGTGCTGCCAAAGCATGCTTCTCATCTTCAGAATCATTGAGAAAAGCTACTGTTAGATTGTCATTATCTGGCAAGACAGAGACGACGTTGCAGGATTTTCCCCTTGGCCTGGGTTTCCTTAAGCCCTATTGTTTATTTTTGGCAAGATTTGGGTGCACCCACATGATTTTTTCAGTCTTCAACGTCAGTGGAAGGAGACCTTTAGCCTCCTGCTGCTTTGCTGAAAGATTACTTACCTCTAGTCATACCTTCAGAACTGGAGCATGTCCGTCAAGGATGGTAACCTTCGCAAGAGTGCCGAACTCAAGAGTCACCATGTTTACAGGACTGTTTCTATTCTGACTTAAATTCAGAGCTCTGGCATTGATCAAAACCTAAATTTATTCTTGAGGACAAAGCATTTATTGGTAGGAGGTGAACCATCCTATAGAAGAGGCATAGTTGGGATCGTTTGTGCGTCCACTTCATTAGGGCGTCGAACCTCTGACAGCTTCAACTTATTGCCCTTTGAAGCAAATGGAATATTGTAACCACCTGCTCATCTTTGAAGGAGTACTATTTCAGAGGAAACTTGAACTCCTGATTACTGGTGCCACCCTTCTTGGTTATCGAGGAGTTTCCCCGATAACTCCACAGACATGGTTTCTTTCCCTTTTGATTGGGAAGACTATGCCCATTTGCCGCATCCTTTGTTTTCACACTCCATTTCCCTTTGAGTATGGAAGGCTCAAACCTTTTGGCCAATTTCTCGGCTATTTCAGCTTGCTCAACAAGCTCTTTCCAAGTGTGGGCCTTAACTCATGCGAATTTCTACTTGGTTCAGAAAGTTGTGCCTACATGTTTGCAATAACATAG